>CABHPQ010020708.1:0-10643 GCA_902168405.1 Peromyscus aztecus | reverse complement strand
GGGGCTGCGTCCTGGGTATGATTGGGCTCTCTCAGCGCTTGCTGTCCGTGTTGTCTTTTGGAAAATGAGGACGGTCCCAGGATTGCATCAGCCTGGTGGTCTGGGGAGTGTGGGGTGGGGGTGGGGAATACTAAGCTGGGTAGTGGGTCCCGGGGTCTGACCTGTGTGGATGGGGAAATATCTCTCATCTCTGCTCACCTTCTCACTGTCTCTTGAGCTTCCACAGAACTTTCTCTGTACTGTACATCTATTTTCTCTTGTGGAAATGCCTCTGCCAGCATCTGGGAGGTGTGACAGATTTGATTATATTTATTTGTTTATTCAGCTTTCTGTGTTCTCAGGATACATCACTCACTCTTTGGGGATGTGAAGAAGCTCATTACTGATGAGTTTGTGAAGCAGAAGTAAGTGCCTCTGTCTGTTGTTGGTGTGTTCCATTTTGTCTCTTTTGATAATGGCTATGTTCTGGGCAAGTCTCTGCATGTGTGGTCTGAATGTGTGCATGTGCGTATGCTATTGGCAGGTTCTTTCTGAGAGCAGTCACAGATTTCTGTTTCATATGTGGCTTCAGAACAGCTCTGCGAGGGAGACGGAAACAGTCTTAATGAATTAATGCCATTTGCTCAGAATAAAAGTTGTGTTTAGAACATGGCTTTTTTTACTCTGCTAAGTAGTGCTTTGTAAATATTAATTTCTATTAAAATGGCATCAAGTGGTACCCTTAGGCAACCCAGGACACCGCTGGGTCCTCTAGACTTGTGCATTTCATTTCATTTACATAATTGTGTAGCATTCATGGGTGAGGGATATGATCCCTAAGAGGGGTGGTTGAGCCTGGCCACCCACAGGTGATTAAAAAAGGTGCATTTGGGTTTGGAGTCCTAACCTGTTAACTTTGTAACTAGGAGTCTACCTTGTACCATTGGGTGTCAGAGAAGAATATGCATGCTCTCACATAGAGAAACAAGTGTGTTTAGGAGCATGAGCACACACACACACAAAGACAGAGGGGGAGTCTATAAAGAAAGGAATAGTCAATCAAGAACAGTTCTCTCTCTGTCTCTCCTCATGTACACCAGACTGGCCTCAAACTTATGTAGCTAAGGATGACCGTTAACTCCTGATCATCCTGCTTCACCCTCCCGAGAGCTGGAATTAAAGGCATGTGCCACCATGCCTGGCCAGTCTTTTTTTTTTTTTAATAGTGGATCTTTCCAGAGTTTGGCCAGTCCTTGCACTGTGGTGTCCTCAGAGCAGGGACCCTGAAGAATGGCTTCTCTGTTTACAACACACCCAACAGGAATCTGGGGCCATTGTAACAAGGAGTACAACACTTTGTCCTCCTGTGAGCAAGTGCCCTACATGTTTCTCTCCAGTTCTTCCATGTGGTTTCTGGGCATAACCAATACAATGAAGTTCAATATTGGGGAAGGACTGAAGTATTTAGTTGAGAATGTGTGCATCTACAGCCTATCTAGTCCATTCATGAGTGGTTCACATTTGACCCTAGAAATCGACTTTGAATCTCTCTTTCATAGGTACTTGGACTACGCCAGAGTACCCAATAGCAATCCTCCTGAGTATGAGTTCTTCTGGGGCCTGCGCTCTTACTATGAAACCAGCAAGATGAAAGTTCTCAAGTTTGCTTGTAAGGTAATTGGAGAGCCATTTGTACTTGGAATATGAAGGTTATGGGGTGCCCTGGGATGGGGCATTCTATGTTCAGAGTGTTCATATCTGGACATTTTAAAGCTTCTAAGATATCAAACACTGTGGCAAGCACTGTATCTAGATCATTTAATCCTTACAACTGGTATGGCTTTGTTGTATTGCACATAGGAAAACAGCCTCGGAGTAGTTGGCAGGTAATGTAGCCAAATGATAGAGCCAGTTAAGTGTCGATGAAGGGATGGACTGGTCAGCGCAGGATTACTTATAGAACTAACTGTATCATTACATGACATACAGTGTAGTATGCTGCCTTGCAAACAGTGGATTTTAAATTCTCTGATTGGGAACTTTCTGAAGGTTATTATTTCCGTTTCAGGTGCAAAAGAAGGATCCCAAGGAATGGGCAGCTCAGTACCGAGAGGCGATGGAAGCAGATTTGAAGGCTGCAGCTGAGGCTGCTGCTGAAGCCAAGGCGAGGGCTGAGATTAGAGCTCAGATGGGCATTGGCCTCGGCTCTGAGAATGCCGCTGGGCCCTGCAACTGGGACGAAGCTGATATTGGGCCCTGGGCAAAGGCCCGGATCCAGGCAGGAGCTGAAACTAAAGCCAAAGCCCAAGAAAGTGGTGGTGCCAGTGCCAGTGCCGGTGCCAGTACCGGTGCCAGTGTTGGTACTGGTGGCAGTGCCAGTGCTGGTGCCAGTGGTGGCTTCAGTACCAGCTCCAACCTGACTGCCACTCTCACATTTGGGCTCTTCGCTGGCCTTAGTGGAGCTGGGGCCAGTACCAGCAGCAGCTCTGGTGCCTGTGGTTTCTCCTACAAGTGAGATGCAGGTATCTGTCTTGGCGGCAGTGAGGTAGCTGGGACTTATGGGGGTGGGATGGGGAGCTGAGTCCTGGGTTGGAGATAAGCATGAAGCATGTGGAAAGACTCCTCTGTGATTTTACTGTGTCCTGTTTGCTAGGTACTGACTGATTTTCCTTTACTTGTGTTTGCAGATATTGCTAATAATCGCAGCATCTTCTTCTCAAGCCAGGGTGCGCTCTCAGAAATCTACTCAACGCAGCACTCTAGGCAGCCACTATCTATCAATTGAAGCCGACACTCTATATTAAATCTATTTGCCATTTCTGAGTTTATTGCCTTTTTTGGGGTAGACTGTCACATCCTAAAAACAACTGGCAAAGTTTCCATCATCGGTGGTTGGATTCCTGAGAATGAGAATTAGCACATCTCTCTGGAGTAGGTCAGGCATTTCTCTCCTCTAGAGGAGGTGGGCTTTCTGTGGGGTAGAAACATGGGGATTGTAGTCTCAGAAGACACTGTTTCAAAAAGAGGCCTGACTCTCCTTCTGAGAAATGTGAGTGGTTAGACCCACACGAAAGAACATTTTCTCGGGGAAGAAGAGTGTAATATATTGCAGTGGAGAGGGAAAAGTTGACCACTGATCCATGCATTCCAGTCCCTGAGGAGATGAAAGGCCGGGACTGCTGGAAAGCCTGGGCGAATGCACTGTGCAGACAGGACTTAGGAGACAAGCAGTGGAAGATCCTAATAGTGCATAGAGCTCATGATTAGGGCAGGGAAGGCCTGGAGACCCAACAGTATGAGTGGCGATCTGGGTACAGCAACCAAGAAAACGAGTGTTGGTTTACTCCAAGGATTGGGTTATTGACATTTGGGTTTAGAGTAAGAACACAGGACCAAGGGGAGTGAGCATGAATCTAGATCTTAGCTACTGTGTTCTGGTGCCTGACTTAAAACAGTGCTTACAAAGACTGACAGAAGAGACAGACAATGGAACCTAGACAGATGTGGAGAAAGATTAGTAGATGAGATAGATTAAGGACTGGTGTGTGTGGGGTCTGTGACTAGGAGTCTTAAGTCCAAGAATGGGGCACCAAGCTAAATTAATATCCTTGGTGGCTGCTATATGTCTGATGGTGTTCCAGGTGTCTGGGGGAAGGGTATAGAGAGAACTTAAGTTTTACTCACACAGTAGGGTAGTTGTATGTAAGGAGATGATGGCTTGGAAGCCAGAATATTAGTTGATCTATCCATATGGGTGTCAAAGCACCTGTACAGAAGCAAAAATGGGGATGGAGGGGCCCACTATGAGCCAGGAAACCCAGAGTCCTCTCCTGGCATTAAAGGCGGTTTCTGCCGTTGCTCACTAAGGGACATAGCACAAAGGCTACCAGACATTGACTTGAGTGTATGTGGGAAGTTTTGCCCTTTTCTTTGTGGGAAGACTTACCATCTCAAATTCCTGTGATAATAGGTTCCCTGTCACTGAGAAAGTCTTGTGGGTAATGAGGCCCTTGTAATGGCCACCTCTTCCCTCTATGCAATTAAAGCAACATTTATTGCTTAGGAAAAATGATTGGGGAAAACAACAACCACAAAACAGCCAGACAGGCTGTTACCTCTTACCTATGGCCATCAATTCAGACCTACATGCACTCCCAGGGAGGTCTTCACTAGAAGCAGGTCTTTCTACTGGGGTGCAAGCCATGGTCTCCTCAGGAGGCTGGATGGGACCTATGCTATACAGTCAGAGTCAGCTTTGGCATCCTAGGAAGGAGTCAGTGGATACTGTGTCAAAGGTTACCTCATTGCCAGGTGACGCTTATGTAAAAATGGGGAGTAGGAGATAATGGAGGGTCCTGAAGAACTTGAGGACTGTAGGTCCAATAAAACCGGAGTTTAAAGTGCTTGGCAGAGGTAAGAGTGAATCAGTCATAAAGAACTCCGCCCTTGCTATGTGTCCTCCACAGGCTGCTGGGTTTATAGAGTTCCCCACTTCTCAGGAAACCAAGTGTCAGGCCTTGAAGGCAGGTGGGACAGGGAGAAAAAAAATCATCCCTGGCAAGTGGGGTTACAGCATGGCAGAGGGCATGGCCGAGACAATCACAGAAGACCTTGTTTCTGCCAACTTTTCAGCCTAGATGCCATTATTGTAACAAATGGACACTGTGGTTTCTAGGCCTTCCTTTAGGATGTCATTAGCTAAATCCAAATAATTCTGCATTAGAGCATGGATCTTCTCCTTGGCTAGTAGGAAGAACCCTTTGAACAATCTCACCTTCCAAAAAGCCTGTAGATATTTTTTGTCTAAATTGTTCCCTTCCCTTGAAATTTGTTTTCCCTAAGTGGACTATAATAATGCGATATAGTTATGATTCATGTATAAAGAAAAGCATTGCCTGCAGTCCCAGCTACTTAGTAGGATGGGGTAGGAGGATTGTAAGTTCAAGGGCTGTCTGGTTTACAGAGTGAGTTCACGGCCGGCCTGGGCAAATCACTAAGAACCTGTGTCAAGAAGAAAAAAGAGAAGAGAACGTAGTTCAGTGGTAGAGTGTTTGCCTACCATCTACAAGGCCCTTGCTTCAATCCCCAGCATCACTTAAAAAAGAATCCAATACAAGGTTAATAATGACTAGATAACGTGTTTTAAGCTAAAAGTTAACTGTGAAAGGCAACACATACAGAAATTACACATAGCAACTATTGTTGCCCTGGGGCAATTTGTACACTAGTTCATTGAACAAGCACTGAGTTGTATGAAGAAAGCTGTTGGTAAGTTAATAGGGCATAAATATTCCCACACAGCCTGTTCTGGGAGAGCTGTTCGCTTACTACTCAAAATATTTACAGGCAAAGCAATTAGAACTGGGCCTGGTACATGATGTGTGCCTTTGAAGTATTTTATTCCAATATCGCTATCACAATCAGTTCTCCCTATTTTCTGGCCCTCTAGTATGACTCAATTAACATTGATTAGGGCTTCTGACCAGGTTGCCATCTCTTTGTTTTGTGATAGTTTTTGAGACAGAGTCTCAAGTAGCCCAGGCTGGTTTCAAACACCCCTATGTATCTTAGACTGCCCTTAACTTCCTGATACTTTTGCCTCTGACACCCTCCAAAGTGCTGGGATGACAGGGTGCTTTCCAGATGGAGATCAAGCAGATGCATGACCCCCAGAGGGACTGTTCCTTCGTGCTTCCTAGCAGGGCCACATCGGAGCAGGGCTGTAACAGCTCAACCTCCAGCTAGTTCTTCCTTATCATGTATCATGTTCCCAGCTTCTTTTCTCCCAGAAGCTGGTTATCAGGAGCTCTGAACTAGGCCCTAGGGGTGAGCTACGCAATGCAATGCACAGGTACGTGTTACAGGGTGCATGAGCCTAGTGTAATTCACAAGCGCATTTGGGGCCTACTCCAGTCCAATCTCATATGCACCACTACTCTTTGGCAATGGTCACTGCCTGCCAAATTTATGTTTGATGGATTAGAGAACAAAATCAGTATGTGCTGTCTATAGTGCACGGTCACTTAGAGACTCCTGCATTAGGCATTTGAAGCATACTAGGATCCAGTGATTTAAATTGGTTAGGTAATTTTCAAGTTAAATTCAAACAGAAGAACCATTATATGATGAAAAAAACATGAACTGTGGGAGCCCAGAGAAGGAGGGGATCTGCTCTTCTGTGTACAGGGTATTATTAAGCAAAGGTGGCATGTGCTAGGTACATCTATACAAATACACACAGACACAGATTTGTGTGATACACGGCCGGTGCTGCTTAACTGCAAACTATACAGATGAAGATGGTAGGCCTTTGAAACTAGGGGCAGTGGAGATGGCTCTGTGGATAAAGTGCTTGCTGTGGAAGTGTGAGATCTGCAGTTAGGAGCCTTAGCACCCATATAAAGAGCCTAATGGGTATGAGAACCCATCTGTAATCTCAATGCTTCAAGAAGTAGACACACAAGATCCTCTGGGCAAGCTGGCTATCTAGTTGAATCGGTAAACGTTGGGTTCAGCAAGAGACCCTGGATCAGTAAATAAAGTAGAGAGCAATTGACAAATACACCTGACATCAACCTCTAGCCCCCACACATGTGTATAGACATGTATGCACATTCCACACACACAAAAGAAACCAGGAGGTGTGTGAAGACTTAGATCTGGTGTCTACATACACGCACACATTTGTATGTTACAGGAGGCACTCATATGGAAGTCTGAGTTGCATAGGCAGGGCAGGGTCAGCTCCAGTGAAGAGACCCGGGAGAGGAAGGTAGTGCCATGGTGTAGGCTGATGCATCAAGTGGTTTCTTTCTCTGCTTTAGAGAGTGGGAGAGCTGAGAATCAAGTCGGAGGATACCTCCAGGGGAGATTTCCAGTGTGGAAGATAAAGAAGGCGAGCACAGAGGGGGCTTCAGAGGGCACGGTCATGTGCTAGGGCATGTCTGGGACATCCCCCACCTATCCAGTGGAAGTGCCGAGGTCAAGCAAGAAGGCTTGCTTTTCAGTCCTGCATCTGTTGCCAGGTACTGGTCACGTGACCTGGGGCTGCTTTCTGCTCCTCTGTGGCTCAGCCTCCTTATCCATAAACTACGATAGTTATGCCCAGTTCACATTGCCATTATCAATCAAGTGGGATCGCACATGTGAAAGCTGATGGTACTGTGGCTGTGCATAGGTGTCTGAAAAAAAAAAATAAGGGCAATGAATGCCTTTCCTGAAAGTCATTTCCAACCTGTGCAACATGGACGGAGATTTTTTCAAGCAATGTGTATGCTAACAAGCCCAGGCAAAGGAACAGATGCTGAGAAATGAATGCCTTTATGAAACTAGTGTCTAAAATTTACAGGTTACTAAACTGGGCTAGGAGATAGGGAGACTCATGACATAAGAGAATCAGAAACAGACCAGAAAAGGAAGAGATGTCCAAAGGCCAGTGACCCCTGAGATAAGGAACAAATAGGGAGGACTTCCTGGAGAACTATATCTTGGAGCAGAAGCTGGGCCTTAGAAGGAAATGGAGTGAGTAAGAGGCAGTAGGGTGGGGACCACAGACTTCTAAAATAGGGTAGGGGAGAACATCAACACTGAGTCATGAAGAAGAGGGATTCAGGCTGAGACCCTCAGGTCACCTATCTATGTACTTGACAGTTACCAGCTGACAGAAGGACCAAAAGGGACAGCAAGGTGAGCATGAGCAAAGGGCAGAGTGGTGAGGAGGATGAGGGGAGTCATCAAGTATGGGAAGGGTGGTAACTGTGATGGAGCTTGAGAAGCAGACAGATTTGGCCAGCCCTGGAGCACCATGCAACTGGTCTTGCAGAAGCAGTAGGTATGTGGGAACCAGCAATGGGAATCCCAACACTAGAGCTGGCATTGTAAAGACCAATGACCACGAACTGCTTTTACAACATCATGGGGGCACCTGACTTAATAAATCCATGTTTAACCACTTCCTAGTAACTTGATTTCCAGGCAAGCTGGGAGATCACTAAACCAATTTCAACACTTCCCTGAGAGTTGAGTAGACAGAAACAGGGCAATTACATAGCTCTAGTGGCTACCCTTGCAGAGACTGTCAGCACTAGAGACTACGGCTGATGGGAACCTGCCCAGCCAGAAAGACAGCATGATGCATGTGGTGCAAGCTGGGTTCCAGCCAGGATTGACTTTGCCATAAGATGGGGCCAAATGAGCAAGGCTTCCCTTTGTTGATCTGTCAGATGAAAGAGAGAAAACTATGATCCAAGACCACGAGGAGAGGTTTTATTTCCCAGAGCTGAGAAGGCAGCCTAGGGCCTGGTTCATGCCAGTGGTCATCCTCTCACAGAGCTACACCCTAAGACCCATGCAAAAAAAACGGGACCATTCTCCCTCCACGGGACATAGAGCATCAAAATGAATACTGGTGGTGATGCAATCATTTCCCTTCATTTGACACTCATGGAGGTCCAGGTGTGCTCCCAAATGCCTTTTCCCATAAGCTCACAGTTGACCCCTAAAACAACTTCCTGTGACCTAGGAGCTACTGCCACCCCTGTGCTGTTCCTATGGAAACTGGAGCTCACAGAAAGAATACAAGGGACCCAGGCGCACAGGGCACTATCAGGGACCTGAGCCCACAGGGCAGCTGAATCTAGCAGCCTGCATGCTTAAGTCCCAAGCTAAAAATGGCAGCTCCCTCCCCCTTCTCCTTAAAGGTTAAAACAGAGGATAGAAGTAGTCCTGTGGGGATAAAACAAAACAAAGAGCCCTGGAAGGAAGGAAGCCCAGGGAATGTATGTGAGCAGGCGCCTCAGAGCATGGGGGCTCGGTTTGCCCCTAAGCTTCCTGACAGCTGTAGCAGGAAGGAGGGGGGAGCACAATTCCCAAGTCTCCATTTTCTGGAGAAAAGGAGGCCCTGAGACATTTCTAAATGGACACTTGTCTTGGACTAAACTTCCAGAGGAGTTGATCTTGCAGCCAGTTCAGCAAATGTCCAGAAGCAAAAGTCGTGAGTGATTTCACGAGACTCTGAAGGGCTCATTCACACACGTGATTCTGAGTGACGGGGGAAGAGGGAGAAGAAGAGCCACGCAGTTGTGTCCCTGAGGAGATCCCTGCTAGCCTGGCCTGTCTCCCAGCAGGAAGGACAGGAGAGGAGCCCAGCCCTGCCACTGTGTCTGCTCTGTCCTCACCACCCACTACACTGCCCCTCTGGAGGAGGACACTGAGGCTCCTGGTGGAGCTGGGGACATGAGAGTCCTCCAGAGCCAGGCCATGGGTTGGGTGGGAAGTGAGGCAGGGTGAGGTCATGAGTGAAGGACAGACCCTCTACCTCCAGTGCTGGGAGCTGAGGGAGGACTGGGTCTGGCAGGCCGGGTGTGATGAGTGGGACAGAGCAGGAACTGGCCACAGGACTCCTGACAGAGTGACGATGGGACAGCTGGAAGGGCATGCTAGGCTGCTGGAGCAGCTGGGAGTGTGGGGACTGCACTTCTCACTCTCCCCACACATGGCCCTGTCACTGTCTCCATCCATGGCTTTTCTCTCCACTGAGCCCTCCATCCCACCTCAACACCCATACAGGTGAGGCTGACGTGCCCCCATCCACCAGGATACAGAGGGGAGAGACCTGTGTCCGCATCACCTTCTCCCCAACACTGCAAGACCAGTCTGCCTTCTCCAGATCAGGCATCATGGCCGACTTCACGGTCCACTATGATGTGGCCATGGAGGACATCATTGGAGACGTGCAGGTACCTGGACCCCAGAGATGCAGAGGTCTTGGGCACACCATCACTCGGGCCAGGGTCATGCTCTAGGCTATCGGAGCTGTCCCTTTGAGTGTTCCTAGGATATGTGAGAGCTAGCCATCGGGGACAAGGTAAGTGGCTTCACTCCTTGGGAATCATGTCTGTGTCTCACAGACACAGAACTGGAGGACTTGAAGCAGGGCCTGAATGGACCCACCAGGTTGTGTCAGGTCCTAGCCTGCTCTGGAGCAGCCCTTTTGCAGAGCGAGGCATTGCTGAGTATTAGGTTTTCATGCTTTCTGTAGCTCTCAGAGTATCCTGTTGTCCTTGGCTTTCCTGCTGTGGTTGGCTTCTGAACACTTGTTCCCCATCATGAGGCCCTTTCCTGCACAGGAATGTGTCAACTCTGATCCTGAACACCCCTGGAGAGAGGGGGGAGCTCCTGTGCTCCAGCTAAGTAGGGCAGCCCTGACCCAAGACCCCTTGGGCTTGCTGGCAAGGTTGGCCAAAGACTGGGAAGTCAGTCCCCAAAGGCTTTTCCTGCCTCCCTGCTCCTGCCCAGCACACAAGCCACCCTGCTGAAAGGCCTCAGGCCACCAAGCACCTTTCTCCACCACCACCTGAGCCAGGCCCAAAGAGCACAGGAGCAAAGATTTGCTCAGGCTCACTGCTGTCCTGCTGTGTCTTCCTCTATCTCCTCCACTGCTGAGCATCTGCCTCTCCACCCCAATTCCTTGGTAAACTCCTTCCTATCTACATGCTCCCCACATCTCACCACCTACATCCCCTCCACATCTCACCATCTACATCCCCTCCACATCCCACCCATCTACATCCCCTCCACATCTCACCCTCTACATCCCCTCCACATCTCACCCATCTACATCCTCTCCACATCTCACCTGTCTACATCCCCTCCACATCTCACCA
>CABHPQ010020707.1:0-20435 GCA_902168405.1 Peromyscus aztecus | reverse complement strand
TTGGATTTGAATTTTTTTTAATTTTCAATTTTTGTTTTCCTTTTCCTTGAGAAGGGAGGTAGAAAGGATGTGAGAGGAGTTGAAGAATGGAAAATTAAGATAAAAATATGATGTATGAAAAAATTCTCATGTAGGAATTTTTCAAAATTAAATGTATTAATTTTCCATTGCAAAATATTAACATAAAAATTAGCCAAAAGAAGAGGAGATATAAAATTTTGCCAAAGTAATTTTCTGAATTTATTGAGATGATCATGTAATTTTAACCCTCATTCTGTTTATGTGATATATCATGTTTACCAGTTTTAATATGCTGACCCACCCTGGCATCCCTGAAATAAAATCACCTTGATCCTTGTGAAAGGATTCATGATAATAGCTGTTTAATTGTATGATAAACCTCTTCAATAGGTCTAAAGAGTTGTGGCTTTTTTCTTTATTAGGGGACTCTTGATGAATTCTTCAGTCTTATTGAAGCCTATCTGTTATTACTAGGACTGCCTGACTTAGTTTCTGCTTAAGATTCCAGTCTCTTTTTCTCAGAGGAATGAGGGATAGATCTTTGGACTGGTCACTACTTTGCTTGGCTTTGACTTTCTGTTTCTCCTTGCTATATTAACTGCCCATCACCTTCCTTTACATTTCAGAATGTTGCCTCTAATTCTTCCCTTTGAATATAATTTTTCTACTCCTTGGATTGTCAAATTATTTTTTATAATCTCCTTCCTATTTAAAACAATTTTTAACCTTAATTATATTTTGATCATATTCTACTCCTCCCCCAAGTCCTTCCAGATCCCCTCTGCCTCTCTTCCCACTAAACTTTAAGTTATTGCTCAAAAAATGAAACAATAAAAAACCAACACAACAATAAAACCCCCCAAATTCAAGAGCACAAAACCAGAAAAGAAAGATAAAACAAAAAAAATACACCAAGTTGTTATCAAATAAAAGTACACAAACAAACTGGAGTGTAGCTAGAGTTTTCTTCCCTGGCCCACAGTCAGGACAAATCTCCATCACTGGCCAGTTCCATAGCCTCTCAGACCCAACCAAGTAAACACAGAGACTTATATTGCTTATAAAATATATGGCCGTGGCAGGCTTCTTGCTAACTATTCTTATATCTTAAATTAATTCATTTCCATACATCTATACCTTGCCACATGGCTCATGGCTTACCAGCGTCTTCACATGCTGCTTGTCATGGCGGCGGCTGGCAGTGTCGATTCCCACCTTCCTGTTCTCTCAATTCTCCTCTCTGTTAGTCCCGCCTATACTCCCTGCCTGGCCACTGCCCAATCAGTGTTTTATTTATTGACCAGTCAGAGCAATTTGACATACAGACCATCCCACAGCACTGGAGTCCTTTATATATTGGCCACCTACTCAAGAACATGAGGCCTGTCCTGCAGTGGTTGATATACCACTGTCACTCCATTGTAGCAAACTGTTTTCTCTCTCCCAGCAAGTATGTGACAGTTCAGTTGCTAACCTTTAGCCTAGTAACTAGGCATTCATTTATTTTTAAAATATAACGAAATAAAATATAATAAGATAAAACAAAACCTAACAACCTATGTTGGACAAAACAAATCAACAGAGGAAAAAGAACCAGAAAAGACATAAAATCAGAGACCCAAACTCAGAAACCCCATAAAAACCCCAAACTGGAAGATTTAATATACATACAAAGGACCTGTTGCAGCCCAGGAAAGCCCCGTGCCTTCTGTCTCAGTTTCTGTGAGTTCATATGAGCTTTCCTCATATTGAGTTAGAGGGCCCTGTTTTATTACTGTTCTCAGTTCCCCCTGGCTCTTATACTCTTTCTGCCTTCTCCTCTGCAGGGTCCCAGCTTTGAGGTGAGGCATTAGATAGAGGCATTCCATTTAGGGCTGAGTGTTCCAAGTTCTCTCATTCTCTGTATAATATCTGGCTGTGGGACTTGGTGTTTCCATCAGCTGCAGGACCAAACTTCTCTGATGGTGGCTAAATAAGGCATTAGTCTATTGGTATAGTAGAATATCATTAAGAGTTATTTTTTTAGTACATTTAATTTTCTTTTTTTTAGAACAGTATTATTTGGTTTCAACTTAGAATCCTGAGCTATCTAGTCTCAGGTTCTTGGTCTCTCAAGCAGTGTTGGCTATGGGTTCCATCTTGTGGAGTGGGCCTTAAGTCAAATTAGTTATTGGTTTGTTGTTCCCATAAACATTGTTTCACCATTACTATAGCATATCTTGCAGGTAGACTATTGTCGATAAAGGGGTTGTGACTTTCTGGGTGTTTATATTTCTCTTTTGATAGTTTGCTGAGTACTTTCACATACCAAAGACATTGGAACATAGAGGTGAAGTCTCCATATAGACACCAGCTCAACACCTCCATATTCAATGAATTGTATCAACAATTTTTGCATGACAGAAGGTTAAAAAAATACAAGCAATAAGTTGCTTGTTATTTTACATTTTCTGTTCATATAAGATTTTTAAATTGCCAGGTGGTGGTAGCACACACCTTTAATCCCAGCATTCAGAAGGCAGAGGCAGTGTCAATTTGAAGCCTGGTCTACAGAGTGAGTTCCAGAACAGTCAGAGTTACACACAGAGAAATGCTGTCTTGAAAAACCAAAAAAATATTTTTTTAAATTATTTAGTAGTTAATTATACTATATGAATCATTATGCCAGACTTAGGTAACCAATTATCTACTCTAAATTAACACATAAGTGAGATCATGATATTTTTACTTTTCTGTGACTAGTATCTTTCTCTTAACATGACATTTATTAGGTACATTTATGTTATTGTTCATATTTTTATATCTGAATTAAATTACATTATGTGTACATATCACATTTTCTTTATTTTTTACCTATCAATTGACAATTGAGTTGAGTCCAAATTGTAGCTATTATGTAAATATGGAAGTGCAGATGTCTTTTTGACCTACTGATATTATTTCCTTTAGCCCTATAGAGTAATGAGATAGATGCATTATGTGGCAATTTTAATTTTATATTTTTGAGGCATTATACTATTTTACATATTTAATTTGATGATTTATGTTTCCATTAACAATATGTTATTATTCATCAAATATTATCACTTTTATCAATGAAATTTAAACCATTGTAAATGGGATAGGATCATATCTTGTAGCTTTGGTTTACCTTTTTCTCAAGGTTGATAATATTGGGAATTTTTCAGACCATTTATTTGTACACCTTAGAAATTAAATTTTTGGCAGTTGAATTCTATGTGTTCCTCACATATTTTAGATATTAACCTCTTATCAGAATATACAGTTGTAAAATAAATTCTTTTTCCCCAGTGATTTTTCTAACATTTGTGAATTATTTTCATTGTTATGCAGAAGTATTTCAGTTTGATATGACTTCAAATGCATAGTGTTGATCTGCTTTTGGTCATATCCAAAATACTTATACCAGTAGAATTCCTGTGCTTTCTTTTAGAAGATTCAAATTTCCAAGTCTTACATTGAGAGCTTTATGCTCCATTATTTGAATTGATACTTACAAAGTTATATTTTTTAATTTTCATGAATTGGCTTCTCATAACACAAGTGTAGTAGTAGATAAAATTTTCAACAAAAGTAGGTAAAATGTTTACTCAGAAAGATAAATCATAAGTTGGTCATTGATGCTAAACATACTAGTATTACACATGACTGATCATTGTTTTCCCTCTAATCATTATGTATTGTTTTAAATAATTGCATACATTACTATCATTTACAGTAATTTTTATCTACCCATATAGAAATGTCCAGATCAAATTGTTGCTGTCTATTCAGAGTGGCCCTTGTACCCTGGGAGCAGTGAGGAGACGCGGAGGCAATGACACAGACTCCAGGAGAAGGCAAGCAAGCTTGTTCGTTCAAGGAAATGGTGGGGAGCTTTATAGGGCAGGGGCAGCTTCCTCACAAAGCTGGTTGACTCTCCTATACCATTTGCTGAATTGGTACTTGCTGATTGGCTCTGGGTCCTCCTCAGTCAATGTTGGCCACAAAGTAATTTTTAGGTTCCCTCTGTGGAAACGCCTTGTCATCTCAAGGGTGCATATAGTGCATAATCCGGCTTATCTGCAACATGCAGCAGTTTTACCTGCCTCATCAAATTATTGTTTTTAACATACATCTTTCAAATTCTATAATGATGCTGTATTTTAAGAAAATGAAAGAAGATGTTATTCAGTTTCTTATGTGCTCTTCAGTTGCAATTAACTTTGATATAAGTGATAAAAAATACTAAATATTAGTTTGGGGCCATTTTTATTTGAAGCTTCTTCACAGACTTGTCAATGCTTTAATTTTTTTGCTGTAATTTTCTTGTATTATATCAGAATGCCAGGGTATTTCTTTTAAATAAAATATTTTTTAAAGGATTGGGAAATAGCTTTGTCAGTAAATTGCTTGATTCACATTAGGACCTGAGGTTAAAGCTTAGGACACAGGTTAAGAAGAAAAGAACATGCATGGTTTCACACACTTGTCATTCTCAGTGCTGGGGAGGAAGAAACAGGAGGTTCCTAGGTCTTTCTTGTCAACCACCCTAGCTGAGTCAGTGAAGCCCAGGTCAACGGGAGTTCCTATCTCCAGAAACATGGTAGATGTTTTATGAAGAGTGACATCCAAATTTGTGCTCTTGCTTCCACAGAAATACACACACACACACACACACACACACACACACACACACACACACATAAATAAATGAAATACAAAAAAAAATACTTTTAAAACTTTTTTGAATATTTTCAGTCCTTCAATAATGTGTTTATAAACTCCATAAAAATTGTTTAGTATTAGGAAATTATTCACACCAAGTATTCTGATAGAACCACTTTTATTTTCTATCAAAAATACAACTTATTCTTTATTTTAAGATCTGAATTTTCTACATATCTGAATTAAGTTTTACTGTTGTAATGCCATGTACCAATCTTATTGTGCATTTTAGTGTCTAATAGCATAGTGGCATAAATAAATATATATATATATATATATATATATATACGCATATATAAAATAAACTAATATTATTATATGAATGTTTGTCTATTTAAGGGCATACTTGCAAATATTGCATATAATTTATATTATTTCAAAAATGTCAACCCTACCAGCACAATTACATAGAATATGTTTTAAGAATTCTTGGGCTAGTGAAATGGCTTATCTAGTGGGATGCCAGCCCAATCTCCAAGTCTGATTACCTGAGATTAGTCCCTGGAACTATGATGGAAAAGAAAAAACTCTGAAAATCATCCTCTGACCTCCACACATCTGCTTTGATATGCCTCCACAAAGTAATTAATTAATCAATAGCAATTTTCCTTACACACACACACACACACACACACACACACACACACACACACAGTTTGTGAAAAATAATCATTTCTCTGGTAATTTAATTCATTTCAAATATAAGGCATTATATTACTAGAACATTTATGATCACCTATTTCACCTCTTAGTTGTTCCAATTAGAATTTATAATCCTCAAGAGGAATAATAGTTGCATAAGTCTACAGACCTCAACAGTACTAAAACAGTTCTAAAGTTCTGGTCAACAGACACCTAGTCTGTTTACAAATTTATTTTAATAATTCATTTATTAGAATATGAAAATAAGGATAGATTTTAGGAAAATTCAGAAATTTCTATCAAATTATAAAAGTTACTACTTGAAGCAAGGCATTTTATGCAAAATAACAGTCCCAATCTGTTCAATTTTCTGCATCTAAAATTGCTTATAACTAATTTAGAAGAACTATTATACCAAGGGTTAGATTTTGTAATTATTTTAATTGTTGAATCAAAACATATTGAACTAAAAGCACAAAATAAACTAAAATCATCAAGTAACAGGACATACTGAAGAGTGTTCATTGGAAAGGAAAACAATGTGGAGCTGAAATTCTTTATATAATTTCAGTTAAGTTTGGCATCTATTTCATTACTAGATTTGATACATTATAGTAACACATTGTAAGATGATAATTCTTTTGTCAGAATAAAGGTTTCTATAATTTAGGCAATAAATTCCTTACATGAAGCTAAAAAATGTACTATCATAATTTCCCATCTTTTGCATTGAGTTACATGCAAAATGTTAAAAACAATATGAAGCATGAGAATGACTCAATTTTAATGTGATGACAAACCAAACTACATAATAATTGTGGCAGGAGAATTATAACATTTCTGTATTCATTCTAATTTGATTTTATTTATTCACTCACATAGGTTTTCCAAGTAATAAGACAATTAGGCTGAATACTAAGAAAAATCAAATTCAAAACCCAAGTTCACAATAGTAATTAATGGGATAAAATTAGTAGCATAGACCAGTGATTGGAAGGAAACAATAAATGAAAAGAAATCCCTAAAAATTTATCCAGAAAACAATAAATACTTGAATCTTAATTATGGAGGTTTTCATACAGAACAGGCACTAGAGAAGACAATTTGAAAGAAACAGAATGGCAAAATAATATGATCTCTCTGGCTTTGTTCTTTTTGTTTAAATTTCTTTTTGTAGTTCAAGATCGCTGGTGCCTCCTTATACAACTTAAAATAGTTTAATCTGCCACTATGGAGAATGTAATTATCATAAATCTAAAAGATCTTAATTTATTTATATTTATATTATTAGTTTTTTCAGACTTTCATGCATAAGTTCTATATTTTCAACACTACCACCACATCCTCTGTCCCTTCCTACTTGTCTCATGTTCCTCTCAAAATCTGGACTGCAGTTATTATGTTTTATATATACACACTGTGTATATACAACCTGTTGAGCCTATTTAATATTGATTTTAAGTATGTGTATCTATGAGGTTGGAAAATCTATCAGGGGACTTATCCTTGCAGAATACTGATTTTTCTACTCTTAGCAGCTATTAAGTACTTGTAGCTCTTCATCTAGGGTGGGCCCTGTGGGATTTTCCTCATCAACCTTGGGATATCAACTGTTGTTGTCATTTTGCAGGTCCTGTTTAGGCACCCATGTGAAGATCTGATGGGTGCAGGTACCTGTCATATATACACCATCTTTTTTTTTTCTTTTTCTTTTTTTAAAGAATTTTTTTATTCATTTTACATACCAACCACAGATCCCCCTGGTCCCTACTCCTGTCCCCCAGCCTTCCCCCCAACCTACCTCCCATTCCCACCTCCTCCAAGGCAAGGCCTCCCATGGGTAGTCAGCAGAGCCTGGTAATTCACTTAAGGCAGGTTCAAGTCCCTCCCCCTGTACCGAGGCTGTGTAAGGTGTCCCACCATAGGCACTGGGCTCCAAAAAGTCTGATCAGGTACCACTGCCAGGGGGCCCCTTAAGCAGATCAAGCTACACAACTTTCTGGCTTATGCAGAGGGCCTAGTCCAGTCCCATGGAGGTTCCACAGCTAGTGGTCCATAGTTCATGACTTCCCACTAGATTGGTTTGGTTTTCTATGTACATTTTCCCATCATGATCTTGATGCCCCTTGCTCATAGAATCCCTCTTCTCTCTCTTCGAAACATGGTATGTACTCACTCATAAGTGGATACTAGATGTAAAGCAAAAAATAACCAGAATACAACCCACAATTCCAGAAAAGATAGTTAGCAAGGAGAACCCTAAGAAGGATGCATGGATCACCCTGGGAAGGGGAAATAGATGAGCTCTCCATGAGTAAACTGAGAGTGAGGGTGAACATTGGGGAGTAGGGGATGGGGAATGAGAACATAAGGGAACAGGATGGTTGAGCTGGAACAGGGACAGAGTAGGAGAGCAAGGAAAGAGATATCATGATAGAGGGAGAAATAATGGAGATAGGGAGAATCAAAGTATTGGTGTAATTACTTAGGCCATTCCACGTAGTTAAAAGGAAGATTTATTTAGTGGGTAACTTACAAATGAAGGGATAGGTAGGTGGAGGGTTCTGGAAAAGCGGTGTTCTCTGGAGAACTCGCCTCGGTCTCCTCTCGCGTCCAGGTCCAACAAACAAGAGAGCGCCATGCGTCCCAATCTTAGGTCTTCAGGCTCTCCCTTGGCCCCGCCTTGTAGGCGTGATAGTTACCGAAGCCTTAATGGGGGTTGGAACTTCCAGACTAAAGCTGGAATGGCTACCCACTACATCAAAGTGCTAGGGAAGTCTCCAAGAATCCACAAGGATGACCTCACCTTAGACTACTAGCCATAGTGGAGAAGGTGTCTGAACTAGCCTACTCCATTAATGAGATTGGTGAATACCCTGTCATCATAGAACCTTATCTAATACCTGACAGAAGCAGATGCAGAGATCTATATACACCATCTTAAAGGAGACACATTGGTATTCTTTCTCTTATAATCGTTCTGCTCTGTGAACTGTAATGTTCTCAGTTTTAGCCAAGAAGCTATTGATATTTGATGGAATGACACCTGATATATAGATACTGGACTGCTTCATGGATTTCTTGTATGTTTGTGTATGTTTAAGAGACCAAGAACATAAAATTGTGTGGGTAAGAGGATGGGAGAGGATCTGGGAGGAATTAGGTGAAGGAAGTGAATATAATAAAAAAATATTTTTGGCCGGGCGGTGGTGGCGCATGACTTTAATCCCAGCACTCAGGAGGCAGAGGCAGGCGGATCTTTGTGAGTTCGAGGCCAGCCTGGGCTACCAAGTGAGTTCCAGGAAAGGCGCAAAGCTACACAGAGAAACCCTGTCTCGAAAAACCAAAAAAAAAAAAAAATGTTTGTAAAATTCTCAAAGAATAAATAGAAACATTATTTTTAAAAATCTCCAGTCACACAAATTTCTACAAAAGCAAAAAGAGTCAGAACTATATAAACCAGAAGTTGATAAAATTTTAAAAATGGAATACTCTAAAAAAATAACACTACACCCAACAAAGGTATCCTGAGATGTTTAAAACTGAAATGTGTCTAAGAGAAGAACAGAGGCAATTAATAACTAGCAGGCCATCTTTACAAGAAATGTTTAAAGGAGTCATGCACCAATGACTATCAGACAAGAAGAGCTACTATCATAAAAATGCATGAACGTACAGATATCACTAGCAGAACTAATACACACATATAAAAGAGAAAATTTTAAGTATTTTCATTACATAAAACCCTCACACTACAAACATGGATAAAAGAATGAAACCAAAGATATACAAAATAATCAGGGAACAATTGACAAAATTAGAGCAGTTTGTGTTTATGTATCAATAATGCAGATATTAAATTCAATAATTAAATATATACAATGAATAAATTGGAAGCTAAAATCCAATGATTAAATGTCTACTTGAATCATCAATAAAGATACAGAGGGACTTTACCAGAGAAGGAATGAAAAAATTCTGTAACATACATAAGTAATCCATAAGTAATGTGGACAAAATAGATATTAAATTAAAAAATGCAAGAAGTTACAAATGAACATTATATGATATCAAAGTATTAATTTTCAATAAAAAATAGTAATTGAAAAATATGCATGCATTTACCTGTTAAGTACCCAATGGCATAAGGAAAATAGAATTAAATTTAAAAATAGAGACCCCCCAGTAGTATAATAATTGAGCACATGAAGACCCTTCTTTCATGAACAGACAAATCATCTAAGCAAGTTGAATAAAAATCTATGTCAAACTATATATATAGGTCCAAATGACCTAATATACAGTTATACAATGCATCATTCAACAGCTGCAGAATGTACATTCTTATATTCAACATATGGAATATTCTTCAGGACAGTGTACATGATAGGCTAAAACACACATATCAACACCTGAAATAATTTTTACTGTTTGAGAATTTCATATATGTGTATAATGTGTTACTTCCTTATCACCTCTACTATTTTTCCCTCCAAACTTTCTATGATGCTCTCTCCAAAAAATAGAAAAAGTAACAGAAAACACTCATGCAGTCCACTTAGTGTTGTCTCTAATTGCACAGGTGTAGGGCTATCTAATGAAGGATGAAAAATCTTTCAGTGGCCACATCACTGAAGAAAACTGACTTCACTTCCCCCAGCAGCCAGTAATTGCAAATAGTTCCCCAGCTACTGTTAGGACTTCATGAGTCCTTCTGCTATCCAATCCTAGATTGTGGCTGGAATGATTTGATGCAGATCTGAATTATATACGTGGATTTCTAGAAGACAGATATTTATGTATATGCAGACAAAATAGATATTAAATTTAAAATGTAAAAATGACAAATGATCACTATATAATAAAGTATTGATTTGTCAAGATTATTATTAGTATTAATTAGATTGTCTTACAAGATGTGGTCCAATTAGTCCAACAACGGCTGCATACCAAGGGAAAGTACAAGAATCCAGTATTGTTCAATCCACGAGCCTGCATGTCTCAGCTGCTCTTTGATACACATTTGAATTCTGAAGAAGTAGGCTAGTGAAAGAATGGCCTTCCCAGAAGGAAAGAGAGCAAGCAATTAAAGAATGAAAGCTTCCTTCTTCTGTGACCCTTATATAGACTGCTATCAGAAGATGTGGCCCAGATTAAAGGTAGATCTTACCACCTCAAAAAGACCATTCTTAAAGTGCGTCTTCCTACTTTAAATGATTTAATTTAAAACATTCCCCCATAGATGTACCCAGCCAATTGGTATTCAATTAATTCCAGATGTAGTCAAGTTGACAATCAAAATTAGCTGTCACAGAGTCTCCTGTATGCACTCACAGAAGTTTTTATTTTCATGTGTGCAATGGGCTGTCATGTGTCACACTTACTCTTTCATTGCAGGAGTAAGTTTCATCTTATGGACAGGTTCTTAAACTCAATAAAAAGTGTTTGGTTTCTTCCCTCTCTTTCACCACTGAGCATACAGACATTCCTGTAGCTCAAGATTCACAGCTATGTAAGATAATAGATTACTTTTCTTAGCAGTGGCTCTTAAGGAACATCCCAGCTCTATGAAAGCATTTGAGTTGTTGATCAGTGGAGGTCCATAGGATTCCCGCCCCCCCCAACACCAGTAGGCGCCATTGTTACTTTTATTACTGCTCTTCTTTTGTAGATAAGGTTCCATGTAGTTTATGTCAGTCTGGAGCTTGATATATAACAGGGACACATTTGAACTTCTGATTCTACTTCCTGTACCACATAAAAGGTGTATATCCAGTCACATGTCATCATACCAAGGTTATTGTAAATATAATTCATGGTTTATTCCTGCTAAGAAAGGCCTCTTCCAATTGTAACACATATCTCCATCCCATAGCATGTGTCTTACTACAATGAAATAAAAATAAAAGTAAAGAAATTTTAGAAAGTTACAAGCACATGGAAATCTCATGGCTTGCAGTTAAATAACTGAGAAGTCAATAAAGAAATCAATAGTGAATTGAAATTAAATTGACCTTAAAAATTCAATAATCAGTCTTGCTACTTGTAGTTAAGGTAATGGAATTCTTAGATAAACAAGTCATAAATAATTTTAGAAAACACATTCAGATCAATAAGACACACACAGTCATACACAGAATTCGTTTTCTTAGGGATATCTATGTATCCCTAAATATTATACTCAATAACTGTTATATTTATAAACTAATTCAGTAGTTTCATGATAAAAACTAATACATAAAAGTTAGCCTGTCTTTATAAAACCACTAAATTTTTGAGATGTGTATCTTCAAAGAGATAGATGCTTAAAACTGTAAAATTGTGATGACAGAAATTAAAAAAGACAAACCAATGGGAATTAATCCAACTACTATGGAAAATAGAGTGAATTCTTCAATAAACAACAAATATAGTAGAACTATAATTTGACCCATCAGCTGTACTTCTTAATGTATATAGCAAAGATTTAAAAGCAGTGTATTAGCACATTGGTATATCTGCATATATATAAAACACCAATGATATGGTATCAATCAAATCATTTATACATATAATGTATATATAAAATTTTCTAGATGTATTCAAAGGCATCATATTTGAGCTTATGAAAAAAGAAAATCTCATTATTTATGATAACATGAATGTACCCAGAGGATATTTTGATAAATAAAATTAACCAGGCACAAAATTTCTCATATTATGTGACGTCATTCATATATGTAATCTAACAACTTTAGTTCAGGGAAGTACACAGCTAAATATTATTTAATAGTGGTTGGGTTGGAGGGATGAGGAAAAGAAGGAAATGTGGCCTAAGTAAAAACCTACTATTATTATGCTCCTAAATAGGTACAGTATTAAACCAACTCCTCATAACTTATCAGTATACCCATAGCTCAATGTGTTTTCCAACCTTCATCTGAGATTCTTCTGTTTGCAGTACGTGGTGATTAGCACAGCTGACCAAAGTGCAGAAAATTTGAAACTACGGAAAGCTCAGCCCTAAGGTAACATATACACAACACGTTCCCTCTCTTAGATCAGGGATAATTGAAGGAGAGGGGGAGAAAGAGCGTATAAGCCAGGGGTAGTAAAAGAGTACAAGGAAGCAGCCTTTGGACACACAAGGGCAACTATATGTATGAATTCACATTGGTTCTAACAGCATGTACAAGATCTGTGTAAAATTAATTCAGACAAAATCCCAGGATGAAGATTGGAACAGGCCATGAAGTCTCAACACAAATGGAAAAGCTATTGGTAATTGATAGCTACTAGGGGAGCAGAGTCCATTTTCTTTAAGAGTACAGCACCTGGTACTCAACGATGCACCACAGCAAGCCCAAACATCCAAGTATATATGGGTAGTAAAAATCAGAATTGATGGATATTTTTTAAAAAGGACACAAAATTGGCTGAATAGTAAAAGGAAACTGGTTCTGTAAGAAGTTGGAGATAGCACAGTGAATATGATCAAAACACTGCATGAAATTCTGAAACAACTAATAAAATATTTTAAAGTAATGTTTCATTTAATTTAAAATATAGTAAATGAAAATTATGATTAAATTTGTGTGAATACATTTGAAAAAAATCAAATAATTTATGTAAAGCCATAAAATTCAAAAAGTAACATAAGGAGCAATTTTAAAACCATGATTAGACAAGTAACAATTAAAACACTGAAATTATAATCAAAGATGCCTCATTATAAAACAATAACTCTAGGTTAAACTAAACTTCTGTTTTCAGTCATGACAGAATAATTGTCACTGAATTCTTGTCTTAACAGGAATATTTTTAAACTGAGAAAATAATAAAAGAGGTACACATTTTTAAGCCTTGCACAAAAAAAATGGTACTATGATTTTCAGGAAATTGAAACATTCAAGACAAACCATATGTAGTGATTTAAAAAAAGAGAGAATGACCCCATACACTCATATGTTCGAATATTTGCTCCACAGTTAGTGGAAGCCATTTGGGAAGAAATAAAATGCCAGCCTTGTTGGAGAAGGTGCGTCACTGGGGGTGGGGTTTGAGGTTGCCAAAGCCCAGGCTGTCTGTCTCTCTCTATCTCTCTGCCGTGAGGTTGTGAATCAGATAAAAGTTTTCAGCTACCACTATAGCACCTTCTGCCGTGCTTCCTGACATGATGATCATGATTTCACCCTCTGAAACTATAAGGAAACCCCCGATAAAACATTCCTTCTGTAAAACTGCTTTAAAATAGAAAGTACTAAGATAGAATTTCGTATCAAGAGTGGGGTATTGATATAACAGTCATGTTATATTAGGAGAAAAATGGGGAATTTCGTGATTTTAGACAAGAAAAGCAATTGAACACTGTAAGCAGTGCTTAACAGGACATCCTAGTAGACCTTGTAATACAGTTGTACTGAGAGTGTGTGGATCATGAAGCCAAGTTGAAGCAGTTTCAGAGGGAAACAACATTGGTAACTAGTCTAGCAATTCTTGTGATCTGTTGCAAAGAAGGCAGTGACTTTTGCCCCTTGTCTTAGGAATCTGCCTGAGGATAAATGGAAGAATTTTGGTCTTCAAAAACAGAGATTGAAAGAAAGCCTTATATTGATTGTGTGGCTTGCAGTTCACAGGTTTAGTCCATTTTCATCATGGTGGGACATGGTGGCATACACACAGACACAGTTCTGAAGAAGGAACTGAAATTTCTACATCTTGGTTCACAGACATCAGAAGAAGAAACTGTGCACCTGGTATAGCTTGACTATATATGCAATCTCAAACTTGCCCTCAAAGTGAACACACTTCTTCCAACAAGTCCACAACTCCTAAGAGTGCCACTCCCTATGGGCCAAGCATTCAAACACATGAGTCTAAGAGAGCCATACTTATTAAAACCACCACAATAACTACATAATAATTTCATTTGATTTATAAAATTAATACTTATAAATATGTGATTTGTGTTTTAATGTTCATTCATAAAATGTGTTTAAAAATTTCATACTTGCATATATTTTAAAATATTTTTAGATTATAATATCATTATATTCCTTCCTTCTTCCATTTCTTGCTTCTAACATTCCAGGTGAACTTGTTCTCTTTCAAATTCATGGCTTCTTTTTTTTGTTATATCTATCTATCTATCTATCTATCTATCTATCTATCTATCATCTATCTATCTATCTGTCTGTCTGTCTGTCTGTCTGTCCATCTATCTACATACAGAGGATAATAGTGGTATAGTGGTATATATGAAAAAATACATTATACACACACATACATACATACACACGTGTGTGTGTGTGTGTATACGTGTGTGTGTGTGTGTGTGTGTGTGTGTGTGTGTGTGTAGCTGGAGTTTTTCTGTGTCCTGTCTGGCCAGTGGTCAGGACAAACCTCTCCCACTCTCATCCCCCAAGTAAAAACACAGAGGCTTATATTAATTGTAACTGCAAGGCCATGGCTCAAGCTTTTAGCTAGCTAGCTCTATATCTTAAATTAGCCAATAACTATTAATCTTTGTATTGCCACATGTTCCATAGCTTTACCTGTGTCCCATTACATGCTGCTCCTTGGATGGTGGACTGACGTTTCCTGACTCAGACTTCCTTTCCCCATAATTCTCTTTGTGTGCTTATCCCACCTATACTTCCTGCCTGACTACTGGCCAATTAGCATTTTATTTGTCAACCAATCAAAGCAAAACATATTCACAGCATACAGAATGACAATTTTCTGATATGGGACAGAAGAAACCGAAAAAAAAAATAAGGGACTATTCCATTGCCACTAATCTCAATTCTTTGGTTCTATTTTAATTATTTAAACTTTTCTTAAGGTATGAATTTTATATCAAAATTTATAAGACATATATGTATATTTAAAACTTTTGTTATGATACTAGTGGTCATATAGAGTAATAATTAATTCTAGGGAAAAAAGAGCTTCATTTAGCTGCCTATACATGTTTTTGTGTTTGAGTCTCTATCAGTTTTCTGCAGGGAATCATGCCAGACCTAACAGCAATTTTGAAGTCTCTAGAAAGATGATGGGGCCCTACAACAATGATTCCATGTGGACAATAATAATAATATCACTAAGCTGACAAACATCACCAAAAGATCAACTTTGGACCACAAAACTGCTAAGAACAATTTCAAGATGACGAGCTGAGATGATCCAGCCTCACAGACGACTCAAACAAGGACTTGAAACAAGCCATGCACTTTGGCATTATGCAGAGACTGAACAACAAATGATAAAGCTACCTCTACTGGAACTTGACAATTAACCAAAAAATTTCCTTTTCAGGAACCCCTAAAGATGCCTTTGCCCGCAAACAGTAGGAAACAATTTTAAGAACACGACACCCACATTCCCAAAGAGGTGGCATGGGGCAGGTGGGTTTTGGTCTTTCTATGGGTTTCGGGTTTGGGATAATTTTCATTGTTTAGGGGGGTTGGTTACAAGTTGTTGTTGTTAAAGGTTAGGAAAAGGACTAAACTAAGGAGATTAGATTTAAGGTTCTCATTTAAAAAAGAGATGTAGAAATGATAGAATAAAGGAGAGATTATTGAATCTACTCTGAAAAGAAAAAAGAAAGGATATAGATATGATATAGATAAAAAGGTAGATTATTGAATCTACTTTTAAAAGACAACTACTAGTTTTAAATGCTTTATATTGGATTGGATTTTTATATATTGTATACAAATTATATGTATTGAGATTGATATTGTTACAAAATGCTGTATGTATATTTCTAATCTTGTTCAGGATATTGTGCTTATACAGTTCATTTAACAATGCAATGCAATTTGCTAATCCTTGAATGTTATTATTACCAACTATTAGGATATAAAGAAATGAAAGTTAGTAGTTAGTCATTACAATTGAACTTGTAGTCACATTAGGTGTTTTCAAGGTTAAGTAGAGATATATTTTAGAGAGCTCTTCAAACCCTTCAGAGATCTACAGAATATGGCATTTAAAATGTTTTAATAATTAATTTTTTTTCTTTTTTTATGACTATGAGGTATGTTGACTCCCAACAGCACCAGTCTACTTCAGAGAAGTTATGGGTATTGAAGAAACTGCATATGGAGTTAACTTTCATTGTGACAAAAGTTCGCCACTGTACAACAAAGTGTCCTCAAATCGACTGCTGACAAACAGGACAAAATAGACAGGACACGAAACAAGTGTGGTTGTGACTTTAGCAACAGGTATTCTCTGAGACCAGGACAATATGGCACCATTGCTGAAGTGGCCTTTACAATCTGGAAAAGGTACAGTGCCCCTTTATTTGAAGGCACCTGAACAGGCAGTGGACCAATGGCTTCTGGTGTGCAGTGGAACAATAGCTGAAACAGTTATTCTTGAAAGAGTAACTAAGCTGACAGTGTCTAACCTCTCAATGGTAGACTGGAATCTACTAAAAGAGATGAAGCCACCCACAAGCCGAGAAAAAGGGATGTGGAGAAGAACGGGATGCTGAGATAAAGCCACCCAAAAGCCAAGAAGAATGGACAGCTGAATTCCAAAAACATCAACAATTTCCAGAATTTAAAATCCTGAATCATGAAAGGACACTAGTGGAATTCAGGTGTATCTGATATGTGGACTACTCTCACCGAATGTGAGGTGGAACCGTAGGCCTTGTGTACATCCTACTTCACAAATGACTCTATCAGATATGCTAAGCCTATAGGCTGAATATGATGCTCCAATGCTGCTGAGAAACCTCAGGTGACTGTCCAGGCAGCTGGCTGTTTCTGTCAACTCACATTTTTTTGGAAGTCACTTGCATGCTCTTCCTGTTTTTTTAGGTAATATTATTTCCTTCTTGGGTCTCTGAGGGAGTTGAAGATTAGATAGTTATTATGAGTTGAAGATTACATAGTTATAGTTAAAGACTAGACAGTTATAGTTTTCTTTGATAAGAATTTCAGAAAATAAACTCACTAAAGTAGTGTAAATGCAAAATTTGAATAACATTATAAGACAGTTCTCTGTTAGTAATATAAGTTTGGATAGAAAGTGAATCAGGTACATTTTGGACTTACCAAAATAGGATAGATAATGGAATATATTCTCTGAGTCTGTCAAATGCAAATAGACTAGACATTGTTTAGGTATTTATTGCTTGCATAAATTGTATATAGTTATTGTGCTTATTGTATATAGTTTTTCTTACATTAGTTATAACTTTTTTCTCAAAAAAGGAGAGAGCCACAAAGACTGTGGCAGTATGCATAGGGTGACATGGGGGTCCCAGCACTGAGAGCAGTCAACACAATTCCTCATACTAAGCCAGAAGCTATCAAAAATTGATATTATTCACAAGTGAAAAAAAATACTTTTCTCCAACAGAGTCTCACTGGGAATAAAAGTCACACTTAAGTGTTGTCCCTATGCCCAGTAGTAGATGGTCAACATGAAAAAAACTCATTAACTCAATGACCTCTTTGGTAGTTCTTTGTTTCATAATGTTTAGTAAGGGCACTTAATATATTTTATTATAATTATAATTGGTATTATCACCATCATTATTATCACCATCATTTCTGCATTCATTATTATTTCTGGATTTGTGTTATTATGAATTTCCAGTGTGTAAAAATGTGTCTCTGTACTAGTATTTGGGTTTTTTTTGTGCTTTTTCTTTGCTTCTTTGTCTGCTGTTTGTTTTGTCCTATTCTGAATTGTTTGTTTTTGCTTTATCATTATTCTTTATTTTTTTCATGACTGAACATTTATTTTTTTAAATATTTTATTGTAGGATTTAATTTTACATATCAGCCACGGATTCCCCTGTCCTCCCTCCTCCCCCTGACTCCCCCCTGCCCACCCCCCAATTCCATCTCCTCCAGGGCAAGGACTCCCCTAGGGATTCAGCTCAATCTGGTAAATTCATTCCAGGCAGGTCCAGTCCCCTCCTCCCAGGCTGAGCAAAGTGTCCCTGCATAGGCCCCAGGTTCCAAACAGCCAGCTCATGCTCTAAGGACAGGTCCCGGTCGCACTGCCTAAGTGCCTCCCAAACAGATCAAGCTAATCAACTGTCTCACTTATCCAGAGGGCCTGATCCAGTTGGGGGCTCCTCAGCTATTGGTTCATAGTTCATGTGTTTGCACTAGTTTGGCTATTTGTTCCTATGCCTTTTCCAATCTTGGTCTCAACAATTCTTGTTCATACAATGCCTCCACTTTCTCACCAATTGGTCTCCTAGAGCTCCACCTGGGGCCTGGCCATGGATCTCTGCATCTGCTTCCATCAGTCATTGGATGAGATTTCTAGCACAACAGTTAGGGTGTTTGGCCAGCCTATCACCAGAGTAGGTCAGTTCCAGCTTTCTCTAAACCATTGCATGTAGTCTATTGTGGAGGTATCTTTGTGGATTTCTGGGGACCTCTCTAGCTCTTTGCTTCTTCCTATTCCCATGGGGTCTTCATTTATCATGGTGTCTTTTTCCCTCCCTCTCTGTTCTTGATCCAGCTGGGATCTCCCACTCCCCTAAGCTCTCTTTCCCACGACCCTTGCCCTTCATTACCCCCCTCACTTCCAGTTTGCTCATGTAGATCTCATCCATTTCTCTGTCATTAGGTGATCCCTGTGCCATTCTTAGGGAAACACTCCATATAAAGTTTATCTTCACCTTGGCAAAAATAGCTATTTGGGCAAGAAACTGTTCTTGCCTGGACTGCTTGATCAACTGGACATACAGGACCCATAGGAAGGTGACCACTAAACTTTGCTTGACAAAATGGTCCTTCAGGTTAGTGCTTTGCAGAGAAAACTGCCAGACATTCTACAGGACACAGAGAAAAGTGACTGAGAGACTCTAGGCCTGTGAGCTAAAGACAGATGTCCCAACTTTACAAAAAAACTTTGGATGACTGTCCACGCTATCAGCTGTCCCTGTCTACCCTGCAAGACTCCCGAAAGTTGCTTGCATCCTTCTCCCATTTCTCAGGTAATATTATATCCTTCTGAGGTCTTTGATGTGCTTGAAGACTAGATACTTACAATTTTTCCTTAGTTATGATAAAAGATAAGTTAGATATAAAACCTTAAACTCACAAATATAAGATAGATAGGGTATCTTCTTTAATATTGTAACTGTAATTCTTGCTCGATAATTGTTTTGTTATATGTAATTTTACTATGTTAAAGTTAAAACCTTCCTTTTTGAAAAAGAAGAAAAGGGGAAGTGCTGGGGGATGTTCTGTATTACAAATATGTTAATAAATAAAGCACTGATTGGCCGGTAGCCAGACAGGAAGTATAGGCAGGGCTAACAGAGAGGAGAATTGAGGGAACAGGAAGTTGGAGGAAGAGACGCTGCCAGCCACCACCAGGACAAGCAGCATGTAAAGATGCCGGAAAGCCACGAGCCACGTGCCAAGGTATAGATTTATAAAAACGAGTTAGTTTAAGATATAAGAACAGTTAGCAAGAAGCCTGCTACGGCCATACAGTTTATAAAGTAATATAAGCGTCTGAGTGATTGTTTTATACGTGGGTTGTGGAACTGGGGGGCTTGGTGGGACCTGGAGAGAAGCTCTCCAGCAACAGTAAACAGTTTAAACTTACACATTTTCATCATGAGCAATTTTTATATTAAACAAAATCCAGGAAAATGAATCTCAATACAACCTTTATATTAATTTTTATATTCTAGAAACAATTCTTGCCCCATGTATATACATTTGTGAAGAAAACAGAGTAGTTCATGGATTCCACAGACAAGCCATTAGAGGGACATGGTTAACAATAAGTCAATCAATACTGTCATTCTGGAATCTTAGAAAAAATTTCCTTACTACTGAAAAATGTCAATATGTTTTTACAAAGAAATATCATCCAAAATAAAATAATGAGAAGAAAATAAAGCAGCTTAAGGAACAGAATGAGGCAAAAAACTGACAAATATGAGTAGCAGAATATAATTTAAGTAAAAGTAAGGAAGAGCATTCTAAACCAAGGAAGCAGCCAGTAAAAAGGTACTGAGATTAAAAAAAAATGTCTTTTTCTCTGTACAAGAAACAACCTGGAGGTAC
>CABHPQ010020704.1:0-28184 GCA_902168405.1 Peromyscus aztecus | reverse complement strand
CATTTAGTAATTTTTCACAGGTCAGAGAGGAAGAATGAAATGGCCATGAAATTACTCAAATCATACTTAAAGTAAATACTCATTTCCTGGAATTTAATTTTGAAAAAGCAAAAATAAAAACATCAATCAAGTATGAAATTTTACATTCTAAATTTTCAATTAACATGCTGATATACACACCTATTAGAAATGACATTTTGAAATATGCAGTATATAATTGTCATCAGCAGTAATACTAACATAATATTATAGCAGAACTTCTAAATAAGTATGGAATTATTTTAAGGGTTTTCAACATAAAGAAATGACAAATGTTAGAAGAAGTAAGTATATTCAATCTGGCTAAACATTAAGCAATGTGTACATATATGGAAGCATTATACTATACTGTCAGTATATGTACTTTTATGTTTCTACATATCATTTACATTAAATTTAAAAATTCATAACTTTGTAAATATTGATACTAGAAATGTTAATTTGTAGCTAGAGTTTTCCTGCCTGGCCCAAAGTCAGGACAAATCTCTCTCACCCGCCAGTCCCACAGCCGTTCAGAGCCAACCGATTAAACACACAGAAACTTATATTGCTTACAAACTGTATGGCTGCAGCAGGCTTCTTGTTATCTAGTTCTTATATCTTAAATTAACACATATCTATTAAATACATAAAATTAAGTGAAACAATATGCTTATAGGGTGTGCACCTATATAGTATAATTTATAATATAATATTTTATGAATTATTTGAGAATTTCATACATATGTTCAATATATTCTGGTCACATTATCCTTTGCTCCTCCTCCTAACTCCTCCAAGACCTACCCTCATCACAACTTCATCTCTCTCTTTTCTTTTAATAACCCACTATGTCCAATTTCTGCAGTCCATATATTCATGGGTGTAGGGTGATCCAGTGGAGCATGGTCAATCTATCAGGGGCCATGCTTTTAACATAATTTTTTGATTCTTTGGGAATTTCACATAATGCATCCCAATCCCACTCATTTCCTAGTCCCTTCATATCTACCCTTCAACCTTTTAGCATCTCCCCAAAAAGGAAATTAAAATAAAAATAAAAATAAAGATAAACTGTTAATTAAAAAATACAAAATAAAAACAAACAAACAAAAAAACAACAAAGCAAACCAAAAACCAACAAACCAAAAAACACTTTGCTCATCCATCTTTCCCACTTTTCTATCACTGCTTTGTTAGTGACATTGGGAGCTGCAGTGTGTCATACATTATACCCTTTTGTCCAAACAGCTTTGCTTGCAAATGTTCGTGGTTTAATGAGTTGTTGGTTAGGTTCAAGGCATCTGGCTTCTGGTACACCATCAATATTGAACTCTCACTGAAAACTCTCTCAGAAATCCTGCTCTTACCTCAGTCATGGAGATCCTGCAGCCATGGTTCTACAGGACCAGTCCCTTCACATGCTCCAGCAGGTCATACATGGGGTAGTTGTCAGAGTGGGCCAACTCAAAGCCCTGGATGTGTGACTAGATGTAGCTAAGTTAGTCAGTCCAAGCCTCTGGGACACCTCCCTCAGATGAGGGGGGAAGTCAGCTCTCCCACACCTGTGGTGAGGGGTAGGGCTAGCTTTCCCAGAGCCAGTGAGTGGTGGAGCCAGCTAAGCATGGCCCTTGCATGGCTCCCATGGACCATGTTAATAAGGTCAACAGACCTCAACACAGATCTCAGCTGCAACAGGACAATGGACCCAGATGTGGCCCTCAGCAGCAACCTGGGCCTGGATGTCATCATGGCCCTGGGTAGCAGCACAGATCACTCAGATCTTTATAGGCCCAGTGGCAGCGTGGTCCCTGGACTCCAACATCACCCAAGGTGGTGGCCCAGACCCTTCACATCCACATGGTTTTTGATGGTAACAGGAAACACAGACCCTGGCTGCAACAGGGCCATGGACACAGATACGGCTCCCACTGTAGCTCAGGCCTGGGCATCACCATAACCCTGGGTTGAAGCACAGGCCACCCAGATCTGTAAGGGGCCATACTCTTAAAGTAAATAGATTCTCTTTCCTCAAGAAGCCACCAACTGTTGATAGCTCCTCAGCTAGGAGTGGGAGCTCATGTGTTCCTTCTCTGTCCATGCTGAAATGTTATGCAGGCAATCACAGCTGTTGTGAGCTTAAGAGTATAGTCATCCTGCAATGTCTAGAAGACTGTTTCTACACCAGTCCTCGACTTCTGGCTTTTATAGTATTCCTGTTCCCTTTTCTGCAATGATCCATGAACTTTGTGGGAAAGGATTATATGATATAGGTGTCTCATCTATGATCAAGAACTCCAAAGACACTTATTCTTTTTTTATTAACTAGTTGTGACTTTCTTTGTTAACTAGTGTTCACTGCACAAGGAAACTTCTCTGATGAGGTCTGAGAGCTGCACTAATTTATGGGTTTAGAAATATGAATTTAGAGGGCAGAATACCATGCCCACTTAGCAAAACAATAATAGTAGGCTTACAGCTGGTGCCCATGATCTACTCAGCCATGGTTTCTTGGCTCAATTTATAGTACCAGGCATAAATTTTATTGAGTAACATGTTCCTTAATTTTTTAAAAAAGTGATTGGTTATACTTACAACATTCGTGCCACTTTTGTACCCATGGGCATTTCTTGCCATGCTGGTCATTATTGTAAATCTCAGGGTTCACAGCTGGATAAGATTTGTGATGACATAATTTTCCCCCAGCAGCCTACACAGCATCTATACTATGTTAACCAGTAAGAAGGAAGCATCTTAATGAGTAGCAACCTTGTTTTTTCCATGTGTTGTGACCAAAGAATCTTCTGACTTCCACAAAAGGGTCTTACTATCAGTTCTGCTGGGCAGCCAAAGCAAAGAAAATAACCTGTATTGTTTAGTATATCTCCAGGACACATCTCACCAGCAAATCAGTGGGAGATGTCCTACAACTGACATTGTATTTTTGCAACATATAGATTCTGAGAGGAGCATTATCCACTTTGTAGAGCACTACCAATTAAACTGTTTCATATTCATATATAAATACATATCCATATACAAATCTATGTTTGTATAAAGCTCAGACAATAGTAGTTTTCCATATGGTTTCCTCAAACATCCTTAGCATTCATTACTTCACCCATGCTTCCTCCTCCTTACCCTACCATCCTTCTTTCTATTTGTATCTCCCTTTCCTTTATTTATCCTTTCCCATCCATAGCATCTGTTATTCTACTATGTCTCATCCTTCAACGTCTTTCTTTCCCCTCTATTTACCTAGATTTTATAGATATTCCAAATTTTTACATAAATATAAAGATTTGATGCTAGAATCCGCACATCAGTAAGAAAACACATTTTTCTTTCTGGGTCTGTGTTTCCTCGCTCAGTATAATGTTTCCCAGGTCTATTCATTTATTTGAAAATGTCACAATTTCATTTTTCTTTACAGATGAGTAGAATTTAATTCCATATTATTACCATATTTTCATTATACATTCATCAGTTAGTTGGCGGATGTCTAGGCTGTTTACAAGTCCTAGATATCATGAATAGAATAGCCATGAACATGAAGAAGCATGTACCTCCATAGTGGGAAATAGAGTCCTTTGTGTATATTCACAATAGTAATAAAGCTGGGTCATATGATCAATCTATTTCTAGTTTTTTGGTTTGTTTGTTTGTTTGTTTGTTGTTTTTTTTAGTAACCACCACACTGATTTGTAGATGCAGCCATCTTATTAAATAAGAAACACAGAGCCAATGCAAAGATGAAAGCCCAAGAGGTCAGAGCGATAGCTAAGAGCTAAAAACCTTACCCTTCACTGCCGCTGCTATCTTCCTCAGCAAGAGACATACTTCCTGTCTGTTTGTCTTTTTTATAGACTTTCTATTCTATCTTCTCATTGGTTTTAAACCCAAACACATGACCTCCTCGTCACTGCCTGTCTGTACAGAACTCGAGGTCTCCTATGGTTGGTATTGAGATTAAAGGCGTGTGTCTCCATGCTGGCTGTATCCTTGAACACACAGAGATCTGCCTAGCTCTGCCTCCCAAGAGCTGGGATTAAAGGCGTGCACTACCACCACCCAGTTTCTGCTATGGCTTGCTATTAGCTCTGACCTCCAGGCAACTTTATTTATTAACATACAAATAAAATCACATTTCAGTACAATTAAAATATCACCATACTGATTTCCATAGTGGCTGCACCAGTTTGCACTACCACCAATAGTACATAAAGGTTCCTCATTCTCCATATCCTCATCAGCATTTGTTCACATTTGTTTCCATAAATTTAGCTAATCTGACTAATGAGAGATTGAATATTTATGCAGTTTTAATCTTCAGTTTCATTTTTGCATTTGTGTGTGTGTGTGTGTGTGTGTGTGTGTGTGTGTGTGTGTTTCTTTTCTGAGACAGGGTCTCTTTGTATAGCCCTGGCTGTTTTGGAACTAGCTCTGTAGACCAGGCTGGTGTTGAAAACAAAGATATCTACCTGCCTCTGTCTGCTGAGTGCTGGAATTAAAGGTGTGTACTACCGCCACATGGCTTAATCTTCATTTTCTTGATGGCTAAGGATGCTGAATAGTTTTTAAAGTGTTTATCACCCATGTGCATTACTACTTTTGAGAACTTTCTGTTCAATTCAATAGCCCATTTTTAATAAATTTGGTGCTTTGTTTTTTGTATTCTTTTTATTTTCTAGACACTAATTGTATCAGTATATATAGTGAGAAAATGTGATATTTTCCCCATTTCATCAGTTTCCTCTTCAGTAAGTTAATAGTCTTTTTGCAGTATAGTAGATTTTATTTTCATAAAGTCCCACTTGTTGTTGATTGTTGGTCCTATTTCCTGGGTAAGTAGGGTCCTTTTTCCTATTGAAAAGGACCTTACCTAACTGAGCCTGTATCCTGAGTGTATTTCCTACTCTTTCTTCTAGAAATTTCAGTTTCAGGTGCAACATCAAGATCTTTGATCCATTTAGAATTGATTTGTGTGTTAGGTGAGAGAAGTATCAAGTTTGGTTCTTCTACATGTACTTATCCAATTTTCTAACCATCATTTGTTGCAGATGCTATCTTTTCTTCAATGTGCATTTTTGGCATCTTTGTAAAAAATTAGGTGGTTGTAGGAGCCTTTACTTATATCTGCATTCTTAATTCTCTTCCATTCATCCATGTGCCTGGTTTTGTGCCAGTATCATGGTGCTTTTACTACTATGCCTCTGTAGTATAACTTGCAAAGCAGAAAAGTGATACCTCTAGCAGTGTTTTTGTTCAGAATTGTTTTTATGTATTTTTATTCAGGATAGCTGAGATATTTTGGGCTTCTTTCTGATTTTTAAGATTGTTTTTCCATTTCTTTGAAGAATTGCATTTGAATTTTGATGAGGATTGCATTGAATCCATAGATTGTTTTTGGTAGGATAGTCATTTTGATATGAATCCTACTACTTTATGTGTGTAAAAGATCTCTCTATTTTCTGACACATTCTTCAACTTATTTCCTCTGTGCTTTACCATTTTCTTTATATAAATCTTTAAATTCCTTGGTTAGATTTACTACCAGGTGTTTTATATTTTTGAGGCTATTGTGAATGGCATTATTTCCCCAATTTCTTTCTCAGTCTGTTTTTCTTTGGTTTATAGGAAGGCTACTGGTCTGGGGATGCTTATTTTGTAACTTTCCACTGTGCTGAAAGTACTTATCCAGCAATAGGAGTTTCCTGTTGGGGTCTTTGGGGGATGGCTCATGTATCCAGTCATGTCATCTGCAAGTTCAGATACAATAAAATTTTAAAGAATAGTTTTAATATTTTGACAATATGTTTCAAACATACTAAGATTTAGAACATGAAGATATATTACATGTTAATTAGTTTTTCTCATGTGATGTTCTGAAATAAAAACATTCATTTATAGTAAGAAGAAAATTTCCATACCCTCACTGCTGTAGTATAAAATACATTGTCAAGCAATGTTAAAATACTTCCATATTTATCAAATAATTACGCAGTATATCAGGGATTTTCCGAGTTAAAATAGTTTATATCATGAAGAACAGATCTCTTTAAAAATAATGAAAGACAAATGATAAAACTGCAACTTGTTTGAAAAACATGTAGAAAGCACAGCGCTCAGGAAACAATGTCTGGCTTCAGAATTGTTTAATGTCACTTCTGTGGCCAGTACAACGGAAAATGTTTTTCAGAAGTTTCCGTGCAAACAGAAACATTTTTTTAAGCTAAAATGCAAACATTTGTCAGCAAGTTACTGTGCAGAAGACAGGAAGTGAATTAGAGACTTGTATAAAGGTCTGTCACTGGAAAGAAAAAATGTTTATTAGTAACAAAAATCAAAGTAAAACTTATATTACAATTTTTGTCTGTAACAATAGAGCATAATTATAAAATATCTTATTGCAGACTGATTGGTTTTAAGGTAAGAATACAAAAGTTTGATTTCATTGGTTGATCATCACTATCGTGTATAACTTTTATTCCTTAAAGTTCTGAGACGTATTATATATTTAAATGATTATATTATGGAAAATACATGAATTAAAATGTTTAAACTCTGAAAAACAATTAAAATGGAAAAATGTTTAAACAACTTAATGTAATTTTATTTGAATAGACAATAAAATATTATTTATGATGATATTTAAAATAGACAACAGTGTAGTGTGAGTAGCATTATGACTTGTGGCTTGGTGTAGAGAGTTGAAATTCAAAATATGTTTAATTAACTGATGACCATTACATTTGCAATGAGAGTATAAATTACAAATCAAATTAAAGCAGAGGAGTTCAATTTCATGAAAATAAGGAAACTAGGATACCCATCCAGTCCATTATTAATGAAGAAAAAAAGTTCTTCAGTTAAAACTAATTTAGCACATGAAAAATCCAATATATAGCTATTAAATAAAGTCTTCTACAATTTAAATAAAATTATAGTTTTGTATTTATAAAATGTATCTAATATAGTCAGAGAAGTTATAAAATATACTAAAATAAATATAATGTACTTTAAAAATCATTTTGTAAATATTTAATCACTACAGCACAGATCTATTAGACAGTAAAAATTCTATAAATAACTTTGGCCTACAATTTAAGAAAAACACACATTCTTTCTGGATATGTTTTTTCCAAAGCACCCTTGACAGACTTTTACAAGAAAAAGGTGTTTACAGTGATTGGCAAATATCCCCAAAGGCTAATGAAATTTAATGGGTTGTTATTCAGATAACACATACTTCAGATATTCCCTAAGAAAACTGTAAGTCTGTAAGATCAAGAAAGTTTATTTTTGTTACTCTCATTGTTAATAATAATGATAAAATTTTAAATAATGAAAATGTTCTTTACTATAAAACCATACTTAAATTCTTCTTTATGTATTGTCTTGAGATTTGAGTATTCAGGACACATTCAGATAGCAAAAAATTTCATTTAAAAAGAAATTAATAATATTAATTTTCCCATCATACTTGGAAATAGTCAATTAAATCACATCTTTCAGACACAAGCAAACTTCATTGTGGATTTTTTTTCTCATCATAAATAACCTGAGAGTATATTCTCAATGTGCAATTTCACTCCAATTATGATAAATTATTTGCATAAACATGGTTAGTAACAATTTATATAAAAAATGATTAAGCACAACTTATTTATATTGTACCAATGCAGTTATGAATCATTCATTTGCAGTGTACATAAAAGTTTTTTGTTTACTTGAGAACTCTTCTATATTTAGAATAGAAATTAACAATCATTTCTGAATGTTTACAAATACAGTGTAAAATGTCACAGCCTTTTTGTAAGTATTCAGAAGTTTTATAAGTCAAGACAAAAGTGGAAACTAGAGAATACAAATAGGTTTTGAAATAAATAAGACAGTTTGACTGCTATCTTAAGTAGAACAGAATATGATCACAATTTTAAATCTTAAATAAATAAATCATCTTTGTGACAAAGAGTAGTGCTGTGTTGTTTTTTGACTTAATTGTGCAAGGACTATGCACAGTTGGAGAGTGCAGACAAAAAGGTTTAAAATGAAGTATAAGCTCTTTATATTGGGATAGGCTACTTCATAGTTTCATGACTTCTTTTGAAAGCTGAGTCTACAACCATTATTACTTTTCTCTTTTTAGACAATATCATATATTTTAAAATTTAGATGTTAATTATATGAACAGATACCTTCTTATTATTGTAGCAATAATTTCTTCCACAATATCCTTAAATTTTCAGCATTGACTTATAAACTTCCTGCATTGATTGAGGAAGGATTTCATGTTATTTAATAAAACATTATTTTAATAAAAGCTTAATTAAGGTACAATTCAAGTACATTATATTTTTCTGTTTTAAAATACATACAATTCAAAAATATTTAGTAATATTTATGCTCATGTTTAGATAACATTTTATTTTCATTTGTGTGTACAATGGAATATAATCATATCTACCACACCTTCTTTCCCCCAACTCCCTTCATTTACTACTCAACATGTTCCACTCCAAATATCATGTCATTTTTGTTTTTTATTTTTTAATTTTCTTAACTTTTTATTCATCCTTTGTAAATTCTGTATCTTTCACCCCAGTCTCACTCATCTCTCTGGATGTCCCTCCACATCTTCCCTCCATGTTTGCAACCTCCCCTCCAAGAGAAAACAAAAAAGTAATGTAATAAATAATAAATGTAATCAATGTAATAAAATAAATAAATAAATAATAAAAATGCAAATTAAAAAAATAAGAAACATCTCACAGTGGAAGCTGCTGTGTGTCGCAGGATGTCATCTAGTCTACCCTTTTTTCTTGCAATGAGTCATTGTTCTGGTTCCAGACTTCTGCTGAACTATCAATACTGGATCTGCATTGGGACTCTTCTTGGATATCCTGTTGTCCTGTGTCATGAAGATCTTGCAACTTTCGTTCTGAAGGACTGGTCCCTTCACGCCCTCCAGCAGCTCTTAGATGGGGTAGATATTTGGGTGGGTCAACTAAAAGCCCTGGATCTAAGCCTGAGTGGTAGCTGAGTTGGTCACCCTGCCTGTTCTCCTACTTCCATGCCACCAGGGCCAGCTCTTCTGCTTTGTTCAGGTGAGGGACAAGGCCAGTTCTCCCTCCTTTCAGTCCTCGGCCTGCTTACCACAACCATGCCACTAGCTCTACTGTGCTGCTCAAGTGAGGTACAGGGGTCACTGCAAGGCATGACACCATCTCTCCTGCTCTCAAGGCCCCCTCTGGGGCCTGCTGTAGGCCGGCGGGGGCGGGGCACTCTCCTGAGCCCCTGCCACTGCTTCAGCCTGTTAAGAGGTGAGGTTATTGCTCCAGAGAACTGAAGCCAGTGATGGGGAGGGCCAGTTCTGCACATCCCTTGGGCTTCAATCCTGGTCCAGGTGGTAGCCTGGACCAGGGAACGTTGCATGGCCTTTGGCTGTTACATTGGGTCTTGAACATTGACCCCTGCTGTTTTAGGGCCATGGACCCAGAGATGACCCTCAGAATCAGCACTGGCCGGGATATCTCCATGGCCTCAGGTGGCTGCCCAGGCTACTCCTGCTAGGCTGCTCCTCACCATCCGCGCATCTCTAGTTGTGCCTCTGGTCATAGTACACAAGCCATTCTGCTTCTCTTTCTCTACCATGTCTCCACCACATACTTGCTTATCATCATGTGGGGATCTCTTTGGTGTCTCTCTTGCCCAGCTAGTACCACACGGCTCTGGGTATAGGGATCTCAAGTGTCATCTGCCCCACCTGCACCATGTGGCCAAGGGCCAGGACCTCTCTGGTATCTCCCACCACGAAACTGGACCCCATGGCTGTGGAAACCCTTGGTGATCATGTCTTTTTTAAAATAATATTTTATAACTCACTAAATCTAATTAGTGTGTCAATATGTAAATGGGTGTGTGGTCCTCTACTGAATTGTAGGAATCCTGCCAATGGCTCAGTCCTCAACACAAGGTTATTCTTCCTTGAGACAATTATCAACAGCAGTTAGCTTCTCACTAAAGTTTTGGGCCTTGAGGACATCTGTGCCCTGTATATCTAAATTGTGACTGGGTTGATCTTTGCAGGCATTGCACAGGTAACCCTGGTTGCTATGAGTTCACAAATGCAGTAGCTATGTTATGTACTGATGGCAGAATTTCACAGCACTCATCCTAATCCTGCAGCTTTCATATTCTTTTTATCTCCTGTTCTATGACATTCCCTGAGCTTTGGTGATAGTGGTGATAGAGAGATGATTGATATAGATATCTCTTTTAGAGATCAACACTCAGTCTTTTTCTATGAACTTTGATTAGTCATGCATCTCTCAATTGACTCAAGCCCACTATTTAGAAAGTACTATGATGACATAGAAAAATAATAATAGTAGGTTCTACCCTAGAGCCTATGATATCCCCTGCCATGAGCTTTGGAACAAGATTACAGTAGCAGACATAAAATCCCCTCCTGTGAAGCAGGTTTAAATCCAATAAAAAATCCATTGTTTACCCATTAATACTTCTGTCTCTATTACACTAGTGAGCATATCTTGCCAGAAAATTTAGTATTTCAGCATGTAGGGTCTAGTGCTGGGCAAGACCATTGATATGTTTTCTCTTCCAGCAGCCTGAAAATTACATTCTGGTACTATCAAAGCTAGCCAGAGGGAGAAAGTTTCTTGGTTGATTTGAGCTTCATTTCTGCTATGTCGTGCCACCAAAGTATGCTGTTTTCAGCAATAGAGTTTTACCATGCAGTGATGAAAGATAATCAAGGTCAATGACAATAGTCTATGCTGTTTTGTAGACAGACCTTTGGATTGCCCTGACCAATAACTTGGGATTAGGTATCTCAAGCATTGCACTATGATTTTCATTTAAAAATTTACCTAGACTGAGAGTGACGTTGTCCTCCCAGGTAGGATAATTTTATTTGAATTGTTATATCTGTTTTTCTTCTGAAAAGAGCTTACTAACTAGTGGGTATTCATAAGACTTTTTAATACATCTTCAATTTTGGTTAATTCACCTTCTTCTCCCTATCATCCAGCTCTCACTTGATCTTTTAATCCTCAGTATTCTCCATTTTTCTTTCATTTCACATGTATTTCACTATCCATCCAATTATTTTTAATTGGGTTGTTAGAAAGTAGGTTTTGCTATTACTTTATTTTTCCCTTTCTCTGTATTAGCCCTTCCTTTCACCCTCTGACTCTCTCCATTCTCATGCACCCTCCCATGCTTATCTTTGTATTCACAATATCACAGTCACTATCCCTCCTCTCCTAATGTATCCCCACAAAGCCCCTTCCTAATTTTCTGGCTTCCATTTGTGCTCCACGTTAAACTAATAAAACAGAATATTGGAATCTAGGATCTACATGAGTAGAACATATGATATATGTCTTTCTGAGCCTGAGTTCCCTCTTACAATGCAGTTTTTCCAGTTACTATCTATTTTTCTATAAATATGATTTTTCTTTACAGATGAATAATAGTGCATTCTGTATACATGCTGCAGTACTCTTCTCTGTATATCTTTTGAGGAATTTCTAGATTGATTTCATTTCCTAGTTATTCTGAACAGAGCAGCAATGAACATGCATGATCAAGGGTCTGTCTCTGTAGCAGGATGTAAAGCTCCTATAAGTGATGCAGATATTTGCTTCTCCTGGCTAGGATTTCTTTTTTCCTGTGATAATCCCCTAAATTACTCTGTAACCGACCCACTAATACTTGAAAAATAACTCCTGAGACAGAAAGAAGTAATTTTATTAATCATGGCATAATAAGCAGAGTTAATCAGGAACTTTTTTTTTTTTTTTTGCATAGGTATCCACCTCTTCCAAGTACTACAGGACATTTAAATCTGGGTCAGAGTGATACACACAGGGAGTTTGCAAGTTATTTGGGAACACAGAACTTAATAAATCTGTTCCTTTAGTGTTACATAGGAGACAAGCAAAACTGTGTGCACGGAAGAGAAAAGATTGCTTATAACTCAAGGTCATAATATCAGTTCTGAAACTGGCCTGGGTAAAATACATGGGTGCTTCTTGTTTCTGACACCTGCCAGTCCTTGTAGAAACACAAGAGCCCATGGACTGCTATTTTTTTGCAACCTCTGTGAGCCTTTAACTACTGTTCTAAAGAATTGTTTTCCCTATACTCACAGGCTCCATGAGTTTTCTAATGGAATCCAGGGTGTGGTGATGTAGTTATGAAGTTTTCAGTGCTTTAAGAAGCATCAGCATTTTTTACTTGGGTCTCTGAAAGATGAACACATAAGAGTTTTCCTTGTAGAAACACCTTTGAGAAGAGAATTGTTACCATTACCAAGTATATGACTGGCAATTCTCCCATGATATTTATTGATAGTAGTTTCTATCTCTACTATCTTTAGTTCCCAAATTAAATCACTATGAAATTTATATGCACTCCTGTGAAGTGACTTTATTTATTTACTTTTGAGATTATAATATAATTATATTCCTCACTTCCCTTCCTTTTCTTCCCTCCAAACTCTCCCATATGTACCTCCTTGCTCTCTTTCATGGCCTAATTTTTAATATATATATATATTCTGATCAATTTGTATAATCTTACTTGTATGCATATTTTTATGGGCTGACCATTTGTTACTGGATTCCCAATTGGTGTGCTCTTCCCTGGGGAAGGCTATTTTTCCTGCTCTCAATATTACTTAATTGTCTATAGTTCTTTGTGCAGGGTTGAGGCCTCAGGGGCTTTTCCCCATTCACTTTGGCATGTCTATTGGCATCATCCCTGTTTAATTCATGTTAGGTATTTTATTTTTAATTACCACCATTTGACAACTTCTTTTGAATTGTTTTTTAGGTATTAAGGATAATTTGCTGTTACAATTAAATTTATATATGTTGAGTTTTCCAGATATCAATGCTTTCACGGCTCTGGAGATTAAAGATTTTAGTTCTATAAAATAGATTATAAAAGTTTATATAACTGGGCAGTGGTGGCACACGCCTTTAATCCCAGCACTTGGGAGGCAGAGGCAGGTGGATCTTTGTGAGTTCGAGGCCAGGCTGGTCTACAGAGCAAGATCCACGAAAGGTGAAAAGCTACACAGAAAAACCCTGTGGTGGGTATGTGCAGGTGTCCACTGAAGCCAGAGGTGATTGATTGCCCTGAAGCTCGAATTACAGGCCGTTTTGAGCCAACTAATATGGGTGCTGAAAACTAATCTTGAGTCATCTGGAAGAGCAGTACCAACACTTAACTACTGAACCATCTCTCCAGCTCCTTAAAAAAGTTTTTAGTGAAAAGTACATTTCTCTTCATAAGAGACTTCAAAGTATTTAGAGTATGCCCATTTGTTAAATACAATCACTAAGGACTAAGAGAACCAACATAAGTTCACACTTACTAAATATTTTTTTCAAAATAACAGATTATAAGAATCTAAATCATTTGACTCAAAGAAGTACTAGTGGATAATATAATGATTTTTAGTTATTTTAACACTAAAAGAACAAATAATTTGTTCCTAATTTCTCTCATGGTAAAATATTTTATTACTTAACATTTTAACATTTAAAACTGTTTACTTGTGAAAGGTGTAAGGTCGATATGAGGAAAAATATTTCCTAAATATAATGTATCTTGAAATTGGAACAAGATTCCAGTGTGCTGGACAAATATCTAAAATTAGTCCAAACATTTTAGAATAGTAGAATAGCTATACTTTCATAAACTTCAGTAATTTACTATATTTCTTTGACTATTTCTATTTCCCAATTTCCCATTATTTTAATTTACATGAAATCCAAAAGTAATCAATAAGTCATACTAAAAGAAAGCATTGTATGCCAGAGGAGAGCAGGACATATAACTTACCTAATTCTCATTCCCCTAGTTTCTAAATTTCTGCTTTTTCCAAAATCTGAAGGTACTGTTTATAGCTGAGATATAAAATATTTTAAAGTTATTGTTCCACAAAATACATGTGCAGTGCTGCAATATTAAATAATGTAGGCGAGTAAGACAAAATACAACATAGTAAATAAACATAATTTTTAGCAGAGAGTTTATTTACATTGAGTTTGACAAAATAACAAAATATGGAGAATTGAAAGAAAAACTTTTAATACTAAAAAATTTTAATTTGTTCTTCAAGTTATTGAATTATGCTAAATATGATTTTATGTAACAGTAGAGATCTGTATATATAAAAATCTAGTAATTTGAAATTTCATATGACATGCTAGAAAACTCACATAATACAGTTGTCTGTCATGAATCAGAAAGTTGGCTGTATAGGTGTTCCAAATATGATTGTATTTTCCACATGATTAACTTATGAATTTTCTGCATAACTAATTTTTCAAACTATTTTTTCTTTTATACAAACCAAGTTCTAAAAGCTTATATAGTTCATAAAAATCGTCAATGCTTTCTGGCATTTCATTTACAATATTCAATGAATTTAAAGTTAGTACAGGAAATAAGACAGCTTTTTCAAATGAAATAATCAGCACTTTCTTATATAATCATGAATAAAATTCCCTGCTGAAAATTCATTGAAAGCATTAATAATTGGCTAGCAGACCTAAAGTGTTTTTGAGGAGATAGTTTTAAATTCTTGAATGACAGTTTAGACAAAGATTTACTACCATAGGATATATGTTGGGGAACTAGCCTTTGATTGCCTGTTCCCTGAAATAACAAAGCTGGTTACCAAAGAACAATGGGAGCACAGAGAATTGTTGACAGTGGAAACAAAACAGTATCATGAGATTTTCCACAGTATGGTGTAATGTTATCTAATGATAGAATTTCACACCAGTCTTTCCTTGAACAAACACATCTGTGAAAAAGCTTGGAATAGTGAATGCATATGCTAAAAATGCAAGGGTAAGTTTTATTTGGGAAAATCACTTTTCGATGAGATAATTTATTAGAAGTTTCTTAGATTGGCTATATAATTGTAGACTTAAAACAAGTATACAGAACTGTTGGGTAATTATGTTTGTTAATCCCCTTATTCAATAATTTATTGTTTATGTACTACAAATACTAGATTCTGTAGTATAATAGCATCTACAAAATTTGAATGAAAAGACAAGTTGATATTTTAAACTGATACACGTTTTATGTAGTCCATACATGACAACAGGTTTGTTGTTTTCTTCAGTTTATCAAAATGTAATGACTGCTTCTGTTAATAAATATACTTATGTTTCAAAATACTTTGTGTGTATGTGTGTGTGTGAGAGAGAGAGAGAGAGAGAGAGAGAGAGAGAGAGAGAGAGAACGAGAGACAGAGAGAGAGAGAGAGAGAGAGACTCACTGTGCAGCTCTGGATAGCCTTGAAACATGCTATATTGACCAGGCTACTTTCAACTTTGTGGCTATCCTTTGGCCTCAGCAAATCTGTACTGGGATTCCAAGCATACACCACTATGCCTAGCTAATCCTTTTAAAGGTATAGTGTTTCTACAGTTGACTCATAAAATATGTTTTCATATGGAGTGTGTGGAAGACTGCTGTGTTCAGGCTCAGTTTTCATATGTTATGTTCTGTGTGTGTGTGTGTGTGTGTGTGTGCACATGCATGCATGTGAGCACATGCATGTGCACCTGCCTGAACATATCATGATGTGAGTGTGAACAGATGTCCAGAACTGGTTCTCTCTACCATGTGGGTCCTGGGGACCAAACCCAGGTTATTAGGTTTGTCAGCATGTGCCTGTAGCCACTGAGTTGTTACACCAGCCCTACATATACTTTCAAATTAAACTACTTAATTTTTTTTAATATTTTATTCAGGGGAGAGCGCGAACGCAGTCCCCCACTACCACAAATTATGCAGTCGAAGTTTCCCGCATTTGGGGAAATCGCAGGGGTCAGCAAATCCGGAGTGCAATGGATAAGCCTCGCCCTGGGAAAACCACCTTCCTGATCATGATATCTCCCCTGCCAGGTAAGTATTACTTAATTTTTTTAAACAAAGACTCACTACAAGTATTAGGTGACAGTCTGGGAGGAGTTGAGGGAGGGGAAAGAGTATTATCAAAAGATACTCTTTTGTAGCTGGAGTTTTCTCCAGTCATGCCTGGCCCAAGGTCAGGACAAATCTCTCTCACCTGCCAGTCCTACAGTCACTTAGACCCAACCGAGTAAACACACAGAGACTTATGTTGCTTACAAACTGTATGGCTGCAGCAGGCTTCTTGTTATCTAGTTTTTATATCTTAAATTAACCCATTTCTATTAGTCTATAAGTTGCTATGTGGCTCTTGACTTACCGGTACCTTACATCTCGCTTTTCACAGTGGTGGCTGGCCTTTCATGGTGGTCTCTGACTCAGCCTTCCACTTCCCAGAATTCTTCTCCTCCTTGTCCTGCCTACCCTATCCTTCCTGCCTGGCTACTGGCCAATCAGAGTTTTATTTATCAATCAATCATCCACAGCATCTGGGAGGAGTTGAGGGAGGGGAAAGAGTATTATGAAAAAATACTCTACGAAAATTTCAAAGAATATACAAAAACATAAAATGCAGAAATTCCCTATATGTCTTTCCTCATATTTTCCCATAGTACTGTTTTGCAGGAGTGCACTTTAGTATCAAATTGAATGTCACCATTGGTAGAGGCATAATAGAGAACAGTTCTGACACCACAAAGCCCTGTAATGCCCTACCTCTGTAATGCAATGTTCATCCTCTACTCCTGGACCATGGCAGTAACATCTAGAGATCACTATGCTCTTTTTTATTTCTGTAAACTTGTCATTTAAACATATCAAAGAGTATCATAACATCTTCCGTAGGGTTAGATTTTTTCACTCAGTATAAATTCCTGGCTATTTCATATAGATTGTAACATTATATTATTTAGTACGATGTAATAACTCATACTGAAACTAATCATCTACTGTGAGTCATAAAGGCTTTTCCCCGTTTGAAATTATTGCAAATAAAGCACCTATAAATATTCATGTGCAAGATTTTCTTTATACATAAGTTTTCATTTATGTGTGATAAATACTCAACAATGCAATTGCATAGTCATGTAATACATATATTTTTTATTTTTAATATTTTATTTTATAATTCATTTAATTTTACATATTAGCTACGGATTCCCCTGTCCTCCCTCCTCCCACCCCCTAGCCCTCCCCCTCAGTCCACCTCCATTCCCACCTCCTCCAAGGCAAGGTCTCCCCTGGGGAGTCAGCCCAACCTGGTAGATTCAGCGGAGGCAGGTCCAGTACCCTCCTCCCTACACCAAGGCTGAGCAAAATGTCTCAGCATAGGCCCCAGGTTCCGAAAAATCAGCTCATGCACCAAGGACAGGTCCCTGTCCCACTGCCTGGGGGCCTCTCAAACAGTTCAAGCCAATCAACTGTCCTACCCATCCAGAGGGCCTGGTCCAGTTCCATGGGGGCTCCTCAACCAGGACAAATAGCCAGACTAGGGAACCACATGAACTGTAGTAATATATTTTAAGTTACATAAGAAACTACCAAACAAATTGCTAGAGTGATTGAAAAATCAATTTTACATTCTCACCAGCAATCTATGTGAGATCTAGTTTCTTAACTTCATGACCAGTTTACAATATAAGTCACTTTTACCTTAATTTTAACCATTCTGATAGGCTTGAGGGTTTAATTTGTTATTTCCAAAACAGTCTTGTCGGATTGTATTCTTATTTGGCATCTGATGTATTTTAGCTATATTTTCAAATAAATAATACATAATACACAAATTTATGGATGGAGTATTATATGACATTTCAATACATGTATACTATGTGTAATGATTAGTTGAATGCAATTGGCTTATTAGTTGAGTGCAATTACCTTATGTATTGTTTATTTGTATTGTAAATATTTAAAATCTTCTATATTCACTTTACTGAAATATTCAGTTGTCAGTCATATTTATTCTATGTCTTAGACTATTAGAGTTTTTCTTTATCATCCAACTCTTCCTTTGTGCACGTTTTTAATTCTTTTTCCATCTTGCAATTCTGTATGCTTTGAAGGTTCCAATAGACACTATTCTACTTTATAACTGCATAAGGTTAACTTCAGCTTCCAGGTAAAAGCAAGAATCTAAAGTATTTATCTTTCTACACCTGACTTATTTTATTTAGCATTCATGTTGTTATAAGCAATAGAATATTTTTATGACTAAATAATACTAAACTTTATATATGTACCACATATTCTTTGTCTACCCGTCTGCTGAGATTCTCTTTTTGTGAAATGTTATATCATGCACTTTTCCAATGTCCTAAATAAGTTGCTTATATCCTTTTAATAGTAATTTTCTGTATTCAATATCCTACTTCCTTTTCTAATATAAGATTTACAAACATGTTCTCCATTTGAGTAGCTTTGTTCAATCATTATCCAATGGACATTTGTCATGTGTAGATTTTTGTTGTTGTTTCTTTGTTTGAGATATAATCTTGCATTTTGCCTAAGGTAGATTAGAATTCATTTTGTAGCTTGCCTTGGCTTCAAAATCCCATCAATCCTTGTGTCTCAACTTTCTACATGCTTGGATTATATGTGTGATACAACAAGTCTAGCTTGTCATGAAGAATTTAGGGTTTTTTTTTGAAAACTTGTGCATAAGTATTGCATCTATATCACTCTTACCTCCCCCGCTCCAGTTTCTGTTATGGCCAGTCTTCTCCCTGCAGAATTCATGGTCTCTTATTCTTTAATTATTACTATTACATACATGCGCATACATACACACACACACACACACACACCTATATACAATCTACTGAGTCCATTTAGTGTTGCTCATATGTATATGTGACCAGGACTGACCACTTAGCATGGATAATCTCTGTGGTAGTTTGTCCCTGGGGGAGACAAATTTCCTCTCTCTCAGCAGCTATTGGGTACCTGTAGCCCTTCATGTAGTGGGGGAACTTAGTTGAGTTTCTCTTATCCATGTTCACATGTCAGTTGATGTTGTCATTATGTTAGTATTGTTCAACTAGCTATATTTCAGAGATTTGATGAGTTCATTTTCTCTGTTATGTCTAGGGGACTATTGAGGAGCAGGCTTTCTGGTTCTCTGACTCTTATAATCTTTTCATCCCTATTCCTTGATTTTCCTTGAGCCTAAGGTATAAGGGTTGCATTACAGATGTATCAATTATAGTTGGGCATTCCACATTCACTTATTGTATACATGTTGAACAGTTATGGATCTCTACAATGGCTTCTATCAGTTGCAAAAAACAAGGTTTTTGATGAAGGGTGGAAAAAACACATATCTGTAAGTATAGGGATAAGTATTTAGAATACAGTTAGAAATTACATTAATTTAGAAAAATGACTATATTAGATTCTCCTCAAGGGTCTAAGACCTCTCTAGTTCCGAGTAGTTGGATAGGTTTCCATAACCAAGTAAGCATGAATTCCCTCCAATTGTGTTGTCTTAAGTCTTATCAAACAAGTGTATTAATGTAATGGTGATTTCTACACATGAATCGATTCCTGTTGATAGAAACTGGTGGGAGAAAGTAGGTCACTGGGGGGCACGTGATTTTGAAGGTTATACCTTGTTCTTCACCACATACTTACCTCTCTAAGCTTCTTGTATGGCACGAGGTAAACAGCTTTCCTTTATGATGCTCTTTTTCTATGATGTACATGTTCTGTTGGAAGCTCTGCCCCTCCTCCCTCTCCAAACCCTGCCCCTCAGAAAGCCTGCCAAACAGCGGATCCTCCCCCAGAACTGCCTAAGACTATGCCAATAAGATATTTAAGCTCTAGTCCATGGATCTGCCACATGATTTTTCCTTTTCCCCTAAGATCACCCAAGAGTACTTTGCTCAGGTTAAACCTAGTTCTTTACCTTTTAATTTGGCTAGATTTGGTTTACTGCATTGGTGGGGAAAACCTACTAATGGGGATTCAAAAATACTTATCATCTGGTGCCATGAAGACCCATTCCCTGCTGGTCCCCTGGCAATGTGGGAAGCCACTCCCTCTTCCCCCCATGCTCCACTAGTCTGGATCGATTTTTGACTTGGGTAAGTCACCCATTTCCAAGCAAAAAAATCTATAAGTTATTCAGGATCTTTTCTGAATCTTTTGACCCCTTCTGGGTCAAAGGCTTCTGGGATACCCTGCCAGGATGCAGCCACACCAAGGCAAGCCTTATCCGTTTTCAAAGCAAACTTTGTCTTTGTTCTGTGGTACCTTTGGCTAGGAGACATTCTACCCAAAGACAACCCCACACCACCACTTGACCTCAGGCTATCTTAGGGGATGCCCTGCCAAAGTTTTCAGTCTCCAGCACAGGCATGGAAATGGGCAGCGCTAAGTCTAAGGGTGTTTTCTGGCCCTGGATCTCATGTAATGACAGAGAAAGTTATTTTATGCTGTTCTGCCTTATTAGAAAAAAAAAGAAAAAATTCTAAAAAATTGGGTATGGTTAAAAACCTGTAACAAAAAGTTAGCTTAAAACTTGTAACTCCAAATTGGAACTGTTCCAAGAAACAACATGTGGTCTGCCACCCAATTGCCGTAAAATGTATCCAAATTGGGGCTGTTTCACCATACTCCCTCACCCACGATTTTTGGGCTCTGCACTCCTGCCCCTTCCCCTCCCCTATTCTCTGTTTGTCTGCATTTCTGCTCCTCTCCTACTCTCTGTTCCTGCCTGCTTTACCACTCTAAACTGAATAAATGTTTCATTCTTCTATTTGTTACAGCATGTAAATAAAAGCCAGAGATACAGGATGCTTCATTCCCAGTACATGACTGTTTGCCCCCCTCCCCCAAACACCTAGGAGACCCACAGCTTAAGCTCCAGCTCACTTATTCTCTACCTGGCTCTGGCTCTTGCAGCCTGCAGACCCACGTGGATACCTTCCCTATCTTCTGCTCCTTCCTGGCTTTCCTCTCATCTTACAGTAAAATTGCAGACCCAGTATGCTATCTCTCACTTTCCACCTTCAGTCCTGCAGCTCATATTCATGCTCAACTTCCTCACTCCTAAAAAAGTCTTTTATTCTTGTGGTTTCTTACATGCTGCTATATACTGTAACTGTTATTTCAGAATTTTTAAATTGCTCAGCTAACATGGTTTCCTGTAGAATATCTTGTTTGTATTTAAGCTGTTAAAAAAAGTCCCATCTATTTTGTGGGACTGCATGCTTGGTACTGACAAGTCTTGAATGCCTGAGTCTATGTGGTTCATGTGTCTTGGTAATAGCTCAGCTGTTATTACAGCTACATGCCTGGGCTCAGAATTTGCCTCTGGGACTTTTCTGGCCCTGGATCTAATGTAATGACAGAGAAAGTTATTTTATGCTATTACGCCTTATTTGGAAAAAAATCTAAAGAATTGGGTATGGTTAAAAATCTGTAACAAAAAGTTAGCTTAAAACTTATAACTCCAAATTGGAACTGCTCCAAGAAACAACACATGGTCTGCCATGACATTAATTAAGTACAACATGTGGGCAGCCACCATTTTGACTAAGGATGGAGAAGGGGTGGGTGGTCATATGACTTTACCACCATCTTGAATAAAGATGAACACATGGAGTAAGTCCACAAAGAGACACCAGGTCTCCAAAATATTTTCGATTGGGATAGATTTCTGTATGATAATTCCTGTCCTAAAAACAAGGTTAATGAAAGATAGCATATAAAACAATGCTGGTTTAATGAGGTATTAAAGCTACACCTCCATGCATTCATGTACAGGGATATAGCTTGCTGGCAGCCAGATTTTGTAAAGTAAGAATAATCCCTTTAAATAAAAAATGGGGGAGGGGAGTAATCCCCTTGGTATCAGTTTTAGAAACACTAAATTGTTACCACTGAAAAACTGGTGTTTGCCTTCTAGAGATACTAAACTACTTATACCTAACTGATAATGAGCCCCTGACCCTCAAATGAATATGGCATTTAATAAAAAGCTTTTCATGATTGAGACATGCCAGCTCCTGGTAGCACCCTGTATATCCTCCAAGGAAGATGGATGGCCTCAGAAGAAATTCCACCTGGAGCTTGCTTCAAATGTAGTTTTCCCATGGATCGGAAAACTGTCTTGCACCTTAACTGCTGCTAAGTCCCTGTTCAGACTGTGGTCAAGCAGGACACTGGGGAATTGATTGTCCCTTGCCAACACAAGGTAGGCCAGTCTCCCCAAATTCCTACTCCACAGGAAAGTCTGTCAGATCTTCTGGGCTTGGCAGCTAAAGACTAATACTGCATTCATACCTCTGTCCCTAAGGACCATGGAGAAACTTGGGGTAGCTGCCTAGGTAGCTGGTAAGCTTCTGTTACTTCTGCTTACTCAGGTAAAATTTATCTTTCTCAGATCTGGTAGTGTTTGATTACTAGGGTATTGATAGATTTACCAGTTTAACAGCTCACCCCCATCCCCCTAAGGCTACAACCATCTTGATAACTCATTAATTGATTAGCTAAGTTTCCTGCTAAAAATACAGACAGGTTTGCCTTGTTCACAGGCTTCATAGTAAAGGATAAACAGGCTTCAGATGTAAATTCCTACTTATGTATGTAAAGCTGTTTCAGACTTTTGTCCCCTTTTTATGTTATTATTACACTGAAATTTCAGAGGATCAGAGTTTTAGTATTGATAAATGCAATTTTGATAAACTGACTATGAACAGTTTTCAGAAATTCTTAAATTTCTGTGAATTTCACTGGTCCCAGCTTTTAGGACTAGATAGAGAAGCCTTTTCAGCATTTCTGTATTGTCTCCAGCCACATATGACAAAACTCTGCTGAAATGCCAACTCCTCCCTCTCTGAAACAGATTAGCATTAAAGAGGGTATGGAAGCATGTAGGTGTGCTCAACTCTGTTCCTCCTTCTCTGCTCCTCAGCATCCTTCCCTCCCTCTCCTTTGCTTGCCCAAACTCTTTTGTTCACTACATTTCTTCTGGTTGTCTTCTAAGGACAGACTTAAAGGTATGTTTCATCAGGCTAAAGTCAGGCCCTAGGAAATTTTTTTTTTTCCGAGACAGGGTTTCTCTGTGTAGCTTGCGTCTTTCCTAGAACTCGCTTTGGAGACCAGGTTGGCCTCGAACTCACAGAGATCCACCTGGCTCTGCCTCCCGAGTGCTGGGATTAAAGGCATGTGCCACCACCGCCCGGCTAGGAAAAATGTTTTAACTCAAAGACATAGCCTTTGCTATGACACCAAGGTATAAATCTGTTCTAACTGTTTTACAGGCACCTACAGGTTTCTGGGGAAAGAGTTCTGCTACTCTATCAAGAAATCTGGCCTGGTGAAAACTAATAAAGTCTCTAGAGCCCGTCTTTGACTCCACCAATCTTTTGAGCCCTTATTTTACAGGTCCACTCTTCCAACCAGACCTGTTCCGAGGCCAACTTGCAGGGGGCCCTCCAGATACGCCAGCCCTTGCACCATCTCTGAGGACACCAACTGGGTGAATACTGGCAGGTTAACTTCACCCCACATGTCCACTCATAAAAAGCTCTGTTATCTCTTAACTCTTGTTGACACCTTTACAGGATGGATGGAGGCACTCCTTACTTCCAGGGAAATAGCAGATATGATGGCTCAGATGCCCCTTGAACACATTATCCGTCAATTTGGCATGTCATCCCCCCAAGCTTCTGGGACATCAGGGCTGGTACCATCTCTCCAGCCTTAAGTGGGAACCTATCCAGGATAAATGGTCTGTCTAGCAACTGGGGCCCTCCACCCCGTGGTTTTCCAAATTGTCCCCATGAAGGGCCTATCTGCTCTTCAGCTTTAATCATCCATCTTTGTCAGTACAACAAGTGCACATTTCTATTCCATTCTTACTGGCAATCTCCACTCTCCCCATGGCTAGTTCCATTCATAGGGCCAGTGATAAAAACCTATGTTTTCTCTTAGCAACTTACCTTCTCCACTTTCTCAAGAAATAGGTCCCTGAGGTCTCCAGGATGGCAGTTAACCAAATGCTTCTTCACCTACAGCTCCCACTGAGCATGAGCCCACTGATGCCCAACTCCCCCTCCTCACATCATCCAATGCAAGCAGGATGTAGCCAGACTTGAACCAGTACTCATATATCCAAGAAGGTTAGGATGTTCTGTTGGGAGTTCCCACCTCAGCCCCCTCCTCCCTCTCCAAACCCTGTCTCTCAGGAAGCCTTCCAAGCAGCAGCTTCTCCCCCAGAACTGCTCAAGACCTTGCCTACAAGGTATTTAAGCTCCAGTCCATAGACCTGCTATATTATTTCCTTTCTTCCCCCAAATCACCTGGAAGTGCTTTGCTCAGATTAAACCTGGTCCTTTACCTTTTAATTCAGCTCAATTTGGCTTATTGTGTTGGTAGAGAAACCTACTACCAGGGATTCAAAAATACTTATCAGTACATAATCAGCATATATCACTATTTTTATTTATTCAGTGTTTCAAATATGTATTTCCTTCTTTCTTTCTCATTCAGCTTTTTGTTGGTGGGTTGCTATATTAAAATGGTTTTATTGTTTGTTTATTTGTTTTTTACTTCTCATTTTTACACTTAACTCTTCTAGTGAGGTTTATACTTTTTCAAGGTACCATAAAGGTAGTAATCTTTAATCTAATTCCAATCATAGGACTCGCTTAAGCATCTTTTGTAAGTTCAATTTGATAACCATCAATTCCCTTAATTTTTGAATATGTAGGAAGATCTTTATGTCACCTTAAATTATTATGGATAGGCTTGTTATTTATAGCAATTCTGATTGTATATCCAAAGAAAACACCAAGTATTCCTAAAGGGCAGGCCCACTGATTTGGTCCAAGGTGATAGACTTGGTTCAGTTCAAGCTGGACTGTAAAAAGACTAAAAGCTCACAGGCAGCATTCTTTAGAAACCTGTGAAACAGGTTTTCTGTTTTCCAGAGGAGTCATTTCCATTATCTTCTTTTACCTCCAAAGGGACATATGGCTCTTTCTTGACCTATATCTGAAGTTACATATCAAAGTCCAAAGCTAACCTCTAGTCTACATGAGTCCCCATTCACATGAACTTGTTATGTAAGTCAAAATCTGCAAACTACCCTCCTGGCCCTTCTTACGTCTTCCTCTACCCTAAACTCCCAGTCTAGTCCACTTTATAGGCTTCTCTCTCCTCACTTATTCATCCTCCTTACAACCAGCATGATTTTTCCATACCCCTCATCCCTAGCCATGGCTGGCCAGTCTGCTTCCCTTTCTTTCTGCTCTGAACTTTTCCACATGCCTCTGGCTGACTTTATCTACAATATAAACTTCTTTCTCTCAATTTAAAGAGTGATCATTTCCATGGTTTCTTTCCTGTGCCCTGGATTACACTGGTTGACTGTTACTTTCTGTCAAGACTTGACATATACCATTCTATGTCCTTGTGGCCTATGGAGTTTGTACTCAGAAATGATTGTTTAGACTAACAATGTTTCCTTTGAATGTGATGTGACACTTTTCTCTTGCAGATTTTAAAATTTGTTGTGTGCTCTATATTTTTGAGTCTTTGAATATAGTGCCTTGTGATCAGGCTCAAATATGGTCATATCTACTTAGGCTTTTATAGGTCTTCTATATCTAGATATTCAGTTTTCCCCAGACAATGGAAAAATCTCTGTTATTGTTACATTGAATAGGTTTCCTGTGCTCTTAGTTTTGATTTTATACCTTTCCAGTATACCAATCATGCACAAGTTTGATCTCTTAATAGTGTTCCCAAGTTAATGTATTTCCACTTTAATATTTTTTACTTTTCCCTTTATTTCTATCCAATTACGATTTTTTGAAAAACTTGTTTACATGATCCTATATTCTTTCTTCCACTTAATCTGTTTGTTTTTTAGGCTTTTTTTTCCTAAAATCTTGTCTGACTTATTGAATTCTTCATTTCTATAGTTTTCGATTGATTTATTTTCAAAATATGTCATAGGGAAATTTCAAATTCAAACACTTCATTTTCTTCTTAATTTCATGTATCCCTATATTAGTATTCTCTTAAATTTCATTTTGCTTTTTTATATTAAAAATCATTCTTTTGAATTCTTTAGCAAGCATTTCATTTGCTCCAATGTCATTATAATCTGTTACTAAAAATTTAATTACCTTCAGAAATCATCATATTTTTTAAAAAATAATTTTATGTGCTAATACTGAAAATCATGCATTAATGTGAGAAATATTTCTACCAATTCAAAAAAATGATTTTAGTAGGTAGAATTATCCTGAAAAGGGGTCTTAGGGTATCAATGTGCTATACAACACTTAGTTTAAACTTTTTTATTCCCATCGTTGTGTAGCAAGCTTTCTTGTAGGACTATCTTTGGATCTCCAGCCCCCAAATATCAACAAGGAGACTTATTATTAATTATGGATGCTTGACCTTAGCTTAGGCTTGTCCCCAACTAGCTTTTATAACCATTTATTAGATTAACCATTTACATTAATCCATGTTCTGCCACACAGCATTACCTCATCTCCACACTGCCCATCTTTCCCTAGTCAAGATGGTGACTCCATCCATCTTTCTTCTTTCAAGAGTTCTCTCTGTGTCAGGAATTCCTGCCTATGCCTCCTGCCTAGCTATTAGCTGTACAGCTTTTATTTCACCAATCACAGCCATACATCTTCATATAGTGTACAAATATCCCACAGCATTTCTCCTTTTTGTCTAAATAAAAAGGAAAGATTTTTAACTCTAATACAGTAAAACTATGTACAATAAGAACAAATATTAGGTAAGAATTATATTCACAATGTTTAGTCCATATGTATTGGGCAAATTCAGAGAAAGTACTGTGTTATCTATCCTATCTTAGTGAGTCCAACATTTTATACTTCAAACATTTTTTGTGATAACTTGTATTACCATCCTAAAAATATCTTTTTAGACCTAAAAACACCTTCTTAGATAAACAACTTAAATTTTATGTTTTTCAACCTTATAAACTTTATATCTCTCATCTAAGTTTTTTTCTGAATTTGGTAGCAAGGAAAACTATACTATCTAGTCTTCAATTCCCATCAGAGACCCAAGAATGATAAAATATTACTTTAGTAAACAGAAAATGAAGACCAAAAACTTCCAAAACTATAGAAACAACAGAGACATCTGACTGCCTGCACAGTCACCCCAAGGTTCCTCTGCAACTTTGGGGCATCCATCTTCAGCCTAAAAGGCTAAGATATCTGACAGACTTTTCTGTGAAGCAGGAAATTTTGAAGGACTCTCCAGCTTGTCTTGGGAATGTTTGGCAGTCACCTTCTTTTATGTACTGTTCATCCAATCTGGGCAGCATAATGTCAGCAGGTGAAACAAGGGCAGAATCTTTGCTATCTTTGCCCATTAAAGGAAACTCCATATGGAGATTCTTTGATGCTCATCATCCTTTTTTGAAGTAAATTGGTGCTGCCAGGAGCAGGCGTGTCTCACTGTCATGAAAAGACTTTGTTATTAAAACATTTTAAATGCCATATTATGTAGGTCTTTGAAGTGTTTGAAGACCATCTATCTATTTAAAATGTATCTCTGTTTGACTGTGAAAACATACTGAACATGACTATAAGTTTGATCATTATAGATGACTACTAACCTGTATTTCTCTATTATCCTAAATAGCTTTAAAGAACTAGAAATTTACATTACATTGTTAAATGAGGTCCATAGGTACAATGCCTTAAATAAGAGTAGAAACATATGTACAGTCTAACAAAATAATCTTAAATTTGTATCAATATACAAAAATTTATGCCAATGTAAAGTATTTGAGACTAGTAGTTTTTTTATTTCAAAAGTAGATTAAGCAATCCACCCTTTTATCCCATCATTTTTATAACATATTCCCCCTTTTTTTCCTTCAGAAAAGATCCCTGAATCTAATTTCCCTTGTTCAGCTTTCTTCCTGACCATGGCCAGTAACAGCTTACAACCAACTCCCCTAAATGATGACAAACATTCATAACCCACCAAACAACCAAAAAAACCCACCCATCCCATTTCTTGAGAATGTGGGCATCATGATCTCTAGATTGCTTCCTGTTGTCTGGGGGTGATGGCATCTTTAGGGGACCCTGAAAAAAAATGAGATAAAACCAATCCTGGGGGAGCTAGCTGTATTATTATTATTATTATTATTATTATTATTATTATTACTATTATTTTAG
>CABHPQ010020702.1:0-28165 GCA_902168405.1 Peromyscus aztecus | reverse complement strand
GTTGAGGAAGCCTGCCCCCGGCCAGAAGTTGGGGCCAAGGTGGGCAGGTCTTCCCAGGGGTGGCTGGGGCCCAGGGACACGATCTAGGGTGTCGTAGTGTGCATTCTTAACCACTGAGTCATCTCTACAAACACCGTTATTTTATCTCAGGTTTTTCTGTTATTACTGTACTAATATAGTTGGTTTTGTTTGTTTAGTCTATTGAGACTATATATTACATTAATTGATTTTCAAATGTTTTACCAATTATATATTACTGGGATAAATCCTACATGACTTCTGTGTATAATCCCTTTTAACTATTTCTGGATTCAGCCTATTAATAGATTATTGAGGGTTTGTGCATGATATTAATGAGAATGATTTATCATGGTCTCTGTTTTGCAATATTTGGTTTTAGTACAAGGACAAACCAGAATCTTAGAGTAAGTTGGAAAGGATTTCTAGTTTTCCAGAATTTACAAAGGATTTAGCTATCTTTTAAATATTTGATAAAATTAATTCTGGAACTGTGGTGGTATTGTGTTCCCTAAAATATTGTACACCCTAATAAACTTATCTGGGGTCAGAGACAGAACAGCCACTAGATACAAAGGCTAGAAAATGGTGGCACTCACACCTTTAATCCTAGCACTCCAGAGGTAGAAATCCCTCTGGATCTCTATGAGTTCAAGGTCACATTGGAAACCGGCCAGGCATGGTGACACACGCCTTTAATTCCACAAAGCGAGCCTTTAATCCCAGGGAGTGGTGGTAGAAAGCAGAAAGGTATATAAGGCATGAGGACCAGAAACTAGAAGCATTTGGCTGGTTAAACATTTAGGTTTTGAGCAGCACAGTTCAGCTAAGAGCCATTTGGATATGAGGACACAGAGGCTTCCAGTCTGAGGAAACAAGATCAGCTGATAAGTTGGCCAGGTGAGGTTAGCTGTGGTTTGTTCTGTCTCTCTGATCTTCCAGTGTTCACCCAATACTTGGCTCCGGGTTTGTTTTATTAATAAATACTCTTTAAGATTCCTGCTACATTTTATCTTGGGCTTTTCTTTCTTGATAGATTTTGTTTGTTTAATAACTAATTCACTCTCATTATTATATTCAGTTTTATTCAGTTTGGGTTATATCTTTCTAGGAGTTTTTCAATTTCTTGTGTCATTTGATTTATTTTTTCATAATAACCCATTATGATACATTTTAATTTCTGTCAATTTGTTATGGTGGTCTTGGGGCGAATGGTAGTCCTGTAGGGAATTCACTGCATTCCCTGGGACTACCAGAGTATCGACCATCTGGGAAAGACAGAAGACGAAAATGCTAGAGAAGCAAGAGCAGCAGGTATTAAAAAAGTAAAAGTGACAGGTGGAGACCAGGAGAATGCAGAGAATGGAGAAGCCCCAGACACAGCTGAGGAAAAAAAGAACAAAAATGACAAACTATTAGAACAGAAAAAGAGCACCAACCAAGTGGACAGGAGATGTCCTAGAGGTGGGAGTCCAGCCCAGGGCTTTCTTACCGTTCCTAAGAGTTCTTAACAGTTCCTAACTCTTTCTAAGAGTTCCTGATGGTTCCTAACAGTTCCTATTTCTAAGAGTTCCTGACAGTTCCTAACAGTTCCTAAATGTTCCTAATGTTACTGATAATTTCTAATAGTTCCTAACAGGTCTTAAAAGTTCAGAAAAATTCTTAATAGTTGCAAAGTCCAGGAATGGGATGGGGGTCAGATGTAAACAACCCAATTAAAAAATAAGGTACAGATCTAAACAGAATTCTCAACAGAAGAGTCTCAAATGGCCGAGAAAGACTTGAGATGTTCAGCATCCTTTGCCATCAGGGAAATGCAAATCAAAATGCCTCTGAGATTCCATCTTACAAAAATCAAATGATCATCTCAAGAGATGCAGAAAAGGCCTTCAATAAAATTGACCATGCTTTCAGAATAAAAAGTGTTAGAAAGTATAGGATGGGAGGGATACAAATAGGAAACAAAGTCAAATTATTCATAGTTTTAGATGATATAAAATTCTATCCAAAACTTTTAGAAATGGTCAACACTTTTAGTAAAGTGATAGGACACCGAAATACCTTACAATATCAGTAGCCTTTCTATACATCAATAGCAAACGTGCTGAGAAAGTGACCATGGACACACCCCTTTTCCTGTGACCTCTAACAATATATCTAGGAAGAAACCTAAACAAGGAGGTGAGGAACCTCCACAATGAAAACTTCAAATCTTCAAAGAGAGAAATCAAGGAAGATATTTGAAGATGGAAACTCTTCCTATGCTCATGGATTGGTAGAATTAATTCTGGGAAATGAATATCTGATTCAATGTAATTTATAGATTCAATGCAATCCCAAACAAAACATCATGACATTCTTCACAGAAATACAGAAATAGAAAGATTCTAACATTATAGAAATCACAAATAAACCTGCATAGCCACAGCAATCCTAGGCAAAAATAATGTTGGACGGATTTTCATAACAGATTTCAAGTTATATTACAGAACTATAGTATTAAAAACACAAAAGCAGACCTGTTGCTCAATGGAACAGAAGACCCAGTTTTAGATGCACATAAATCCACCCACTTAATATTCAACAAAGATGCCAAAATCATACACTGGAGGAAAGACTGCCTCTTCAACAAATGGTTCTAGGAAAACTGGTTGTCTACATGTAGAAGAATGAATTAAACACATATCTGTTACTGTGCACAAATCTTTCAGTGGATCAAAGACCTCAAAGTGAAACCTGAAATTCTGAAATTGCTAGAAAACATAGGGAGGATCTTGTAAGATACAGGTGCAGAAAAGGATTCCAATCATTCAGTAATTAATAACCACAATTGACAAATGGGACCTCATAAAACTAAAGTTTCTATAGTACAAAGGAAATGATCAATTGGGTAAAGAGGAAGTCCACAGAGTGTGAAAGAATCATTTCCAGCTCTATATCAGATAGAGGACTAATATCCAGAATACAGAGTCATGTAAACAAGCAAACCCAATGCAAAACTGAAATCATGAAATTGGCAGGTAAATGGACATTATAATGGGTGTGGTAATCCAGACTCAGAAAGATGAATGCCACACGTTCTCTTCCATCTATAGCTTTAGTTTTCAATCTTCAGATGTGAGTATATAACCTGAAGTAACCACAGAAACCAGGAAAGTAAAAACAGATCATGGGGCAAAGCAGTTAATTATTTTTAACCACTGAGCCAACTCTCCAGTCCTGTTTTCACTATAAATTAATTTTAAAAATTAATAATTTTTATTTAAATTTATTAATTTTTAAAATTTAATTTAAATTTAAGTAATAAATAAAATGTAATTTTTGAGAAAGAGTCTCACTATGTAGCACCACCATGTCAGTCAGGCTGTCCTCAAACTCATAAACCTTTTGCCTCAGTTTCCCAAGCACTGTAATTATAAGCTTATGACTCCATGACTGAATGATTTTATTTTGCTTTGTTCACCCCAAGCTTCCTCTATTATATCTAAATCTATGTGATAAACAGTCATGTGTCCTATGATATGAAAGTAGACAGAGGGAATATTGTGGGTTTAAAACTAGAAAGAGTCACAAAGGGAGAAGAATGCTTGAGATTTTCAAGTTGCCTTTGTTGTTACACTGGGCCCAAAGGTCTGTTCAGCCCTGTTGAAGCACAGCTACAACCCCTATTGTAAACTAAGTTTGAGGGATTACAGAACAGGAAAATTATTGTTTTCAGTATTTGCCAGTACAAATTCCTTCCTCACCAGCAGATGTAGGTACAAATTTTGAAAGCTAGTTCTGAATTGCATGACTTCTCCAGGAGTATGTTTAACTGCAAGCCCAGCTTCCATCACCTTGTCATCTCATTGTGCAGTCCTAGTCTCTCCTTCCCGTCACTTGACATAAGCATCTCCCCTTGTTTAGACTTCCAATTTCTTCCCACACATTATGAGATACATAGGCAAAAGCTTGTAATCGCCATCTACTGGTCACAGGATTTTAGTACAGGCTATGGCTCTGAATGAGCAAGCTTGTTTATTGTCCATCTCCTTTGATTTCCAGCTCAAAGTGTTTCTTGAAAAGGGTAGACTTATTTGTCAAGGACAATTGTCATAGCATATGCAACTGGGGGAGTTTTAACTACAGTTATCAAATTACAATTTTAATAAGCCTCACCAACAGGGGAGGGAATTCAGGTCAATTCACCAAAGTGCTTCTCCCACAGGAGGAATTTAATGAGTGTGTTTGAGTAAATGTTTTTTGAACTGTCCCCTGTAGCAGAAATCTTAGATGGTCTTATTAATAAAATCAAACCTAAGGCAGGTATTGGGGTGAACACTGGAAGATCAGAGAGACAGAACAAGCCACAACTAACCTCACCTGGCTAACTTCTCAGCTGGTCTTGTTTCCTCAGACTGGAAGCCTCTGTGTCCTCATATCCGAATGGCTCTCAGCTGAACTGTGCTGCTCAAAACCTAAAAGCTTAACCAGCCAAATGCTTCTAGTTTCTGGTCCTCACGCCTTATATACCTTTCTGATTTCTACCACCACTCCCTGGGATTAAAGGCGAGTGTCACCATGCCTGGCCGGTTTCCAATGTGGCCTTGAACTCATAGAGATCCAGAGGGATTTCTACCTCTGGAGTGCTAGGATTAAAGGTGTGAGTGCCACCATTTTCTAGCCTTTGTATCTAGTGGCTGTTCTGTCTCAGATCCCAGATAAGTTTATTAGGGTATACAATATTTTGGGGAGCACAATACCACCACAGTCCCCTTGACTCAGGAGAAAATGTTCCTGTTTTGTTTCTATCAATGTTGGCTATTTGCAATAACTTGCTCTCTAATTCATTCCCCATTGACTGTTAAGTTAATTTTCTTGAAGTTGGGTTCATTGTTGATATTAAAACATTTTGAAAAGTCTCCACTGACTTCATGAACTTCCAGCATAAAATTCAAAACCCTTCTTTGTTTTTCACATCCCTTCAACCTTAAATCTGAACATTTCCTAATGTACTCATTTCATGTCTCATATGTAACTTTCACAATCAAAAGGAACTACTGATTCCCCAACAATGTTCATTTACCGGTCTCTGTACCTTACATTCAGAATTGTTCCTTAATGCTTTTCTCCGTTTTCTACTTTGTGTCTTGTCATTTGTGTGCATGCTCTATTGCTCCTACTATATATTGTGAGCTTCATAATCACAATAGCAGACACGAATATTTATTGGACAGTAGTTACAGGTCAGAGTCTCTTCAGGGTAATATAGGATCTACTATGTCGTCATGGCCACTAAGGATTATTACCTCTACTGTTGTACCTGCTCATTTAAAACACTCTCAAATATCCAGTGTTGTTTCAAAAATATTTAATTTTAGAAGTCTTATTCTTCAATGTTTCCTTAATCTAATGCTTTTTAGATTTTTATTTTATGTAAGTATCTTCTTTTGAAAAACAACCACTTGGAAGAAGGTGATAGTTAGCCATTCTGCCAATTCTGGCTTTGTCACTTCACAGCTATGTGACTTTGGGTATATCAGCCTACGTCTGCTTCAGTTTCCTCGGCTACATCTGGGGTAACAATATACCTATTTCACAGGGTCCTTGTGATTATGCGAATTAATGCAAACACATACAACAATATCTGAAGCAACAAATATTATAAACCTGGTTATTAATAACCTCTTGTATGGGCGCCAGTTGCCCCATCCAGCAGGGCTTCAACGGGTTCTCGACCACCCTAAGGACGGAATGATAGGACAGGAGACACAAAGGAAATACACCAAGTCAAGATTTCTGATCAAGGTGCCACTTTATTTTTCTCCAGGAGGGTTTATATAGTTCCTGCAGGGTGGGGGGAGCAAGAAGCTGTTATCTGCATGAGGTGGGGCAAGCTAACAGGATGTTTACAGGGTGAAAAGGTCAAGGGCTCTATTCAATGTCCTGTTGCTAGGAAACCTGACTGTAAGATGATCTAGTTCCCTGTCTTATGGGGGTCTGTATTTTTCCAGTAACTAGAGGTTCTGTCCTTGTCCCTGACACCTGGTAGCTGTAGTTATTTACAGAATAAATAGGCATCCAAATGCAGTTTTTTATTCAATCCTCAAAATGACTCTGTGAAGTAAGAATTATTATTATTATTATTATTATTATTATTATTATTATTATTATGTTTTGCTAGCAGAAAGACAAAAGTTTAAGAAATTTACTATTCTAAGTGCACACAGCAGTAGGGCCAAAATAAAATTCAAATCCAGGTACACATGGAGCACACTAGAAATCTGGAGAGCTAAGAACATCTGTAAATCATGGGGCACTCAGTCCTAATGGATACATCTATATCAAAGCTCCTGTATCTATAGCTCAGGGAATATTGTAGACAATGGGGACAATAGATTGTGAGAGCCAGAATACCAGGAAGTCTTCTGTGAAACAGACTCTCCTAAAAATGGCTGCATAGACGAGACCACATCAGTGGTAATATCAACGGACATGTTAACATGCAAGTGGGGAAATGTCATGGGGTCTCACCCTCAGACAAAGAACTATAGGCAACTATTGGCTGCTGAAAGGATATTAGCTTCTTCCAGAGATAAGCTCCCTTATTGTCTGTCCAAAGCAGATTGGTCAGTCCTGAAACTATATATACTCAAACAAACAAAATAGACTCAGCAGGTTGTATTTATATGTATTTTTGAATACACACATACATAACAATAATAATTAAAGAAAACCCTATCAACTTGAGAGTGGGGGAACATAGTAACAGTAGTTAGAGGAAGGGTAGCTAGGGGTGAGGAAAGTCATGTATTTCTATTTCAATTAAAAATGTATTTGAAATAAGAAAAAAATAAAAACTAAACCAAGAGTAAGTTGTCCATAGAGTAGATTGGAAGGAGACCTTGCTACAAACTCCTTTTACATACTCTAGTACTACAAGTTAATATCATTGTCATTGCTTCCTTTTGTGAGTTAAGCATTGTCTTTTCACTCTTGGAAGGAATAAACAACTTAGCATAAATGAGATTTTAACAATTCATTAACACCAGTAAGAATGCTTGAAAAAGAAATCTCCAAAGGGCTCCTTTTACCTCAGGCCAACTCTAGTATATTACACTCCTTTCAGAAAATCTGTTCCAACCCTCTCTAACTTTAGATTACTTACCATCTCAACTTGAAAACAGCAGGAGTGACATGAGTATGATAGGCCTTAATTTCAAATCCCAGCTATGTCAATTCCTAATCATTAAGACTATTTCCTTATCTATAAAATTAAAATAAAAGTTTTATTTTTACTCTCAGATGATCACTACCCAATGCATATGAATCAAAACACAACATTGTGACTCATAAATATGTAAAAATACTAAATTTCAGTCAAAAAGTAAAAATGTAAAGTTATAGTAATATAATGATGCTCACACATGGCTTATCATGGCAAGTACTTAAACAGTATTAGCTATTTTATTTCAAATTCTGTTGGCCCCAGGACAGAAAGTCCCTTGCCTTCATAAAGAAACCTTTATCATTGTGGAAACAATTCTTCTGACATTTGCATGGTTTTGTTTTAATAACGTTTATTAATATTTTGTTGTATGAAGGACTGAGGACACTTACAAAAGGTTTAGATTTATTCCTGATTAAACTTTCAGTGACTAATAAGCATGATAATATGAGTCTCCAGCCTTCTATTTTTTCCTCTTCACCAAATTAATGATAAAAGGTTGAGATGGGAATTCTAACAGTTGTCAAATATCCTGCTTACTGTTTCATACTAGTTTTGGCGCACATATAGTTTCATTTTTTTTGTTGTTGTTGTTGCTGTATAGCCCTGGCTGTCCTGGAACTTGCTCTGTAGACCAGGCTGGCCTCGAACTCAGGGATCTGCCTGCCTCTGCCTCCTGAGTGCTAGGATTAAAGGCATGTTCCACCACTGCCTGACTCTCATATAATTTCTTAACCATATTATGCTTTTTAATTTTTTTATTCACTTCACATACCAACCACAGATCCCCCTCTCATACCTCCTCCTGCTCCCCCACCTTCTCCACACACCCCTCCTCCAACAGGGTAAGTTCTCCCATGGGAGGACAACTAAGCCTGGTACATTCAGTTGAGGCAGGGCAAAGCCCCTCCCCACTTTATCAGGGGTGAGCAAGGTGTCCGATCATAGGTAATGGGATCCAGAAAGCCAGCTCATGCACCAGGGATAGATCCTCATCACACTGCCAGGGGTCCTTCAAACAGACCCAGCTACACAACTGTCTCCCATAATCTTGAACACCCCCCTCCCCCCGCTCATATAATCCCTCTTCCCTCTCTTCAACTGGACTCCTGGAGTTCGGCCTGGTGCACGGTTGTGGATCTCTGCATCTGCTTCCATCAGTTACTGAATGAAGGCTCTATGATGACAGTTAGGGTATTCACCATTTTGATTACCAAGTTAGACCAGTTCAGGCACTCTCACCACTGTTGCTAGTAGTCTAATTTTGTCCTTGTAGATTCCTGGGAATTTCCTTAGACCAGGTCTCTCTCTCTCTCTCTCTCTCTCTCTCTCTCTCTCTCTCTCTCTCTTTGTTTTTTGTTTTTCGAGACAGGGTTTCTCTGTGTAGCTTTGTGCCTTTCCTGGATCTCGCTCTGTAGACTAGGCTGGCCTCGAACTCACAGAGATTCACCTGCCTCTGCCTCCTGAGTGCTGGGTTTAAAGGCGTGCACCACTACTGCCCAGCCAGGTTTCTCTTTTACCCCATAATGTTTCCCTCTATCAAGATATCTCTTTCATTGCTCTCCAACTCCATCCCTCCCCCAGCTTGACCATCCTGATCCCTCATGTTCTCATCCCCCATCCCCTACCCTCTATTGCCCACCCCTCATCCCATTTACTCACCAGAATCTCCTCTGTCCCTTCCCAAGGTGATCTGTCCATCCCTCTTAGGGTCCTCCTTGTTTCCTAGCTTCTCTAAAGTTTTGGGTTGTAGTCTGATTATCCTTTGCTTTACATCTAGTATCCACTTATACGTAAGTACATACCATGTTTATCCTGAGTCTGGGTTACCACACTCAGGATATTTTCTAATTCCATCCATTTGCCTGCAAATTTCATGATGTCATTGTTTTTTACAGCGGAGTAATACTCAATTGTGTATATGTACCACATTTTCTTTATCCATTCTTCGGTTGAGGGGCATCTAGGTTGCTTCCAGATTCTGGCTATTATGAATAATGCTGCTATGAACATAGTTGAACAAGTGTCCTTGTGGTATGCATGAGCATCCCTTGGTTATATGCCCAAGAGTGGTATCATTTTGTTTTGAGGTAGATGGATTCCCAATTTTCTGAGAAACTGCCATACTGATTTCCAAAGTGGCTGTACAAGTTTGCACTCCCGCCACCAACAGTGGAGGAGTGTTCCACTTGTTCCACATCCTCTCTAACATAAGCTGTCATCAGTGTTTTTGATCTTAGCCATTCTGACAGGTATCTCAGAGTCATTTTGATTTGCATTTCCCTGATGATTAAGGATGTTGAGCAATTCCTTAAATGTCTTTTGGCCATTTGGGATTTTTCTGTTGAGAATTCTCTATTTAGATCTGTAGCTCATTTTTTAATTGGATTGTTCGGTATTTTGCTGTCTAGTTTCTTGAGTTCTTTATATATTTTGGAGATCAGCCCTCTATCAGATGTGGGGTTGGTGAAGATCTTTTCCCATTCTCTAGGCTGTCATTTTGTCTTATTTACTGTGTCCTTTGTCTTACAGAAGCTTCTCAGTTTCAGGAGGTCCCATTTATTAATTGTTGATCTCAGTGTCTGTGCTACTGGTGTTATATTTAGGAAGTGGTCTCCTGTGCCAATGCTTTCTAGGCTACTTCCTACTCTCTCCTCTATCAGGTTCAGTTAAGCTGGATTTATTTTGAGGTCTTTGATCCACTTGGATTTGAGTTTTGTGTGTGGTGATAGATATGGATCTATTTGCAATCTTCTACATGTTGACATCCAGTTATGCCAACACCATTTGTTGAAAATGTTTCTTTTTTCCATTGTACAGTTTTGGTTTCTCTGTCAAAAATCAGGTGTTCATAGGTGTGTGGATTAATGTCAGGGTCTTCAATTTGATCCCATTGGTCCACATGTCAGTTTTATGCAAATACCAAGCTGTTTTTATTAGTATAGCTCTATAATAGAGCTTGAAGTCAGGGATGGTGATGTCTCCAGAAGTTTCTCTATTGTAAAGGATTGTTTTAGACATCTTAGGTTTTCTGTTTTTCCATATGAAGTTGAATGTTGTTCTTTCGAGGTCTGTGAAGAACTGTGCTGGAATTTTGATGGGGATTGCATTGAATCTGTAGATTACTTTTGGTAAGATTCCCGTTTTTATTATGTTGGTTCTACCTATCCAAGAGCATGGGAGATGTTTTCATTTTCTGATATCTTCTTTGTGGCTGCTTTCCTGCTGAGCTACTCCTGGCCTGGTTCCAGAGAGTAGCACCTAGCCCTAATCCATCCTTTGTTTAACCAACACCTTTTGTTTCTCTTATACCTTTTGTTTCTCTTATTGCCCTATGTTAATCTTGTCTGAAAGTCAAGGATCAAAGAGTCCCAAGGATCCAAGGCCTATGCAAAACTTGGTTCAGGAAACCAGGATTTCATGGTTTCTGAAAAATCAAGTATTTGCACTTGGCGTTTTATCTTTGGGAGCTCTTTTCAGGTTGCTTTGAAGGTAAAGAAATTAACTGACTAACCTGTAAATAGAGAGTAAATAAAAATGCCCTAGATGAAGGGAAAGTGATTCAGTCCTTTGAGGCTGGACCCCCCTGCAGCCATAAAAGGCTAGATTCATTCTTAAGATGCCTCTGAGTCTTCTTTCCATGCATCCATGTGAACCCACACACCCGTGCAGCAACCAACAGCAACACTTCTTCAATTTCTTTTTTCAAGGACCTAAAGTTTTTGTCATACAGGTCTTTCACTTGCTTAGTTAGAGTTACCCCAAGGTATTTTATATTATTTGTGGCTATGGTAAAGGGTGATGTTTCTCTGCTTTCTTTCTCAGCCTGTTTATCATTTGTGTATAGGAGGGCTACTGATTTTTTTTTTAGTTAATCTTGTATCCTGCTACATTACTGAAGGTGTTTATCAGCTGTAGGAGTTCCCTGGTAGAATTTTTGGGGTCACTTATTTATACTATCATATCATCTGCAAACAGCAAAAGTTTGACTTCTTCCTTTCCAATTTGTCTCCCCTTGATCTCCTTTTGCTGTCTTATTGCTCTAGCTAGAAGTTTGAGTACTATATTGAATAGATATGGGGAGAGTGGACAGCCTGGTCTTGTTCCTGATTTTAGTGGAATCGCTTTGAGTTTCTCTCCATTTAATTTGATGTTGAGTTGATCTTGTATCCTGCTATGTTCCTGATGGTGTTTATAAGCTGTATGAGTTCCTTGGTCGAATTTTTGGGGTCACTCATGTATACTATCATGTCATCTGCAAATAGCGAAAGCTTGACTTCTTCCTTTCCAATTTGCATCCCCTTGATCCCCTTTTGCTGTCTTATTGCTCTAGCTAGAAGTCTGAGTACTATATTGAATAGATGTGGGGAGAACGGACAGCCTTGCCTCGTTCCTGATTTTAGTGGAATCGCTTTGAGTTTCTTTCCATTTAATTTGATGTTGGCTGTTGGCTTGCTGTAAATTGCCTTTATTATGTTTAGGTACGTTCCCTGTATTCCTGATCTCTCTAGGACCTTTATCATGAAGGGGTGTTGGATTTTGTCAAAAGCTTTTACAGCATCTAATGAGATATGATCATGTGGGTTTTTTTCCTTCAGTTTGTTTATATGATGGATTACTTTAACAGATTTTCGTATGTTGAACCATCCCTGCATCTCTGGGATGAAGCCTATTTCATCATGATGGATAATTTTTTGATGTATTCTTGGATTCGGTTTGCCAGTATTTCATTGAGTATTTTTGCATCAATGTTCATGAGGGAGATTGAGCTGTAATTCTCTTTCTTTGTTGCATCTTTATGTGGACTGGATATCAGGGTAACTGTAGCCTCATAGAAAGAGTTTAGCAATGTTCCTTCTGTTTCTATTGTGTGGAACAATTTGAGGAGTATTGGTATTAGCTCTTCTTTGAAATTCTGGTGGAATTCTGCACTGAAACCATCTGGCCATCTGGCCCTGGGTTTTTTTTGGAGGGGAGGTGGGGGAGACTTTTAATGACTCCATCTATTTCCATAGGAGTTATAGGTCTATTTTAATTGTTTGTCTGGTCTTGATTTAATTTTAATTGTTTATTTAGTCTTGATTTAATTTTGGTATATGGTACCTACTGAGAAATTTGTCCATTTGTTTAAGATTTTCCAATTTTGTGGACTGGTTTTTGAAGTGTGACGATGATTCTTCGGATTTCCTTGTTGTCTGTTGTTATGTCTCCCTTTTTGTTTTCTGATTTTGTTAATTTGGATATTCACTCTCTGCCTTTTAGTTAGTTTGGATAAGGGTTTGTCTATCTTGTTGATTTTCTCAAAGAACCAACTCTTTGTTTCATTGATTCTTTGTACTGTTCTTGTTTCTATTTTATTGATTTCAGCCCCCAATTTGATTATTTTCTAGTGTCCATTACTCCTGGATAAGTTTGCTTCTTTTTGTTCTAGAGCTTTCAGTTGTGCTGTTAAGTCGCTAGTGTGAGATTTGTTCAACTTCTTTATGTCGGCATTTAGTGCTATGAACTTTCCTCTTAACACTGCTTTCATAGTGTCCCACAAGTTTGGGTATGTTGTACATTCATTTTCATTTGGTCTCTAATTACTTTCTTTATTTCTTCCTTGACCCAGTGGTGATTCAGGTGAGTATTGTTCAGTTTCCATAAGTTTGTAGGCTTTCTGTAATTTGTGCTGTTGTTGAATTCTAACTTTAAAGCATGGTGATCTAATAGAATACATCAGGTTATTCCAATTTTATTGTATCTGTTGAGATTTGCTTTGTGACCGAGTATGTGGTCAATTTTAGAGAAGGTTCCATGGGGTGCTGAAAAGAAGGTATATTCTCTTGTGTTTGGGTGGAATGTTCTGTAGCTATTAAGTCCATCTGAGTCATAATTCCTGTTAGTTCCCTTATTTCTCTCTTGAGTTTCTGTATGGCAGATCTGTCCATTGGTGAGAGTGGAAGTTGAAGTCTCCCACTATTAGTGTGTGGGGTTTGATGTGTGATTTAAGCTTTAGTAATGTTTCTTTTAAATACATGGGCCCTTGTATTTGGGGCATAAATGTTCAGAATTGAGACTTCATTTTAATAATTTTTTCCTGTGATGAACATATAATGTCCTTTTTGATCTTTTTTGATTAATTTTAATTTGAAATCTATTTTTGTCAGATATTAGGATAGCTACACCAGCTTGCTTCTTAAGTCCATTTGACTGGAAAGACTTTTCCCAGCCCTTTACTCTGAGGTAGTGTTTGTCTTTGAAGTTTAGGTGTGTTTCTTGTATACAGTTCTGTTAGCCTGTGTCTTTTTATAGGCAAATTGAGTCCATTTATATTAAGGGATATTAATGACCAGTGATTGTTAATTTCTGTTATTTTTTGGTGGTAGTGTTGTGTGTTTCTGTAGCACGAATCTTAAAAGGTCTTATTAATAAAAACAATCTCAGAGCCAGGTATTGGGGTGAAAGCTGAAAGATCAGAGAGACAGAACCAGCCACAGCTACCTCACCTTGCCAGTTCCTCAGCTGATCCTGTTTCCTCAGACTGGAAGCCTCTGAGTCCTCATCCAGAATGGATCTCAAAAGCTAAAAAGCTTTTGCTCAAAAGCCTAAAAACTTAACAGGCTCTAATTCTCGGTTTTCACACCTTAAATACCTTTCTGCTTCCTGTCATCACTTCCTGGGATTAAAGGCATGTGACACCATGCCTGTCTATTTCCAATGCGGCTTCATTGTTTATTTCAATTTTCAAGTCTTGAACTGTTTCCTTCACTTGTTTGATTGTTTTTTCTTGGCTTTATTTTAGGGATTCACTTATTTTTTCCAATATTTTGTTTGTCTTTTCCTCAATTTCTCTAAGGGAATTTTTCATTTCCTCTTTAAAGGCCTCTATCGTCTTCTTAAAGTCATTTTTAAGGTTGTTTTCTTCTGCTCCTTCTACTTTGCGATGTTCAGGTCTTGCTGATGTAGAACCACTAGCTTCTGGTGGTGCCATATTGCTCTTCATGTTGTTGAATGTATTCTTGCACTGGCATCTACCCATCTTTCCTCCAATTGGTCTGTGTCTCAGGGAGCTACTCTTGGTCCAATCGGAGCTCTTGGTCCAATCAGAACTGGCAGAGTTGGCAGAATCTGTGTCTCAGGGAGCAGCTGTGGTCTAGGAGGATGGGTAGGTTTGGGGGGTGAATTGGGGTTTGTAGGTTACAGGGTCTAGTGGTAGTTGGTCCTGCCTGCAGGAGCCCTGCCTGCTGGCCTACAACTGGTTGTGCCCCTGGGCCTAAAACCTAGAGGCTGGGGGGATTGGCTAGAAGAAGAAAGATTCACCTCTTGGTCCAATTGGAGCTGGCTGAGTCTGTGTCTCAGGGAGCAACTGCGCCATGGAGCATGGGTGGGTTTTCAACCATATATACTTTTAAAAACCAATGACCTTCCTCTTTGGCCTCCTAACAAAATATAAGTGACAAATTTGCTAGGAACTGTGCTATCCATATCTTGATCAGATCAAGTTCTTGAGAAGTGACAGTCTCTATATGCATACACAAATCTCTACCAGGAAGCAGTCCAGAGGGAGAGAATACAACCAGGAAGAAAATGACCTGTGCTCAATAGGTAAAATGTAGAAGAAAGTAAATTGTTTGTCCGTTCCTGCTTGGTTCTTTTCCACCCTCCCCCTACCTCTTTCTCTCTATTTTCCAAAATACCAGTGATGCCAAACTTTGAGTTTCCTGACTTGTAAGTTAAAAAAACAGTCTTATAGTTCTTAAACATTATTCTAGACAAGATTTGGGATATCCAATTTGTCTATTAATAGCACATGGGCCTCATGATATAGTTTTCTCCTCAGGCATGTGGAATTATATTGCAATGAAACAGAAGTCAAAGCACTTTTTTCATTTTTTTTTAAATGGGTGAAATCAAGGGGGTAGTCATAGGTAATTCTCATAGAAAATAGCCACTAAAGAGAGAAAACTTTTAGATGATCAGTTATCTAGCAGGATGGCAATAGAAAGCATATAACCATTTTTCTGTGTTTCCCAGCATCAAGGGAAAGACAGCGAGCAGATGTTGACCTTCACAGGTCTGAGCTAGATGGATTTCATGACTGTCCTACTTCTCTGTGTCTCACGTTAATCTACTACCTGACATTAATCAATGTTTGGAAGCATCCTGTACCAGTACTGCATAATTCAGTTTGGTGATTTACTGTCTGATTCTTTCAGCTCTAGTTTTCCTTTTGTTTGTGTTTCACATGGGGTCAAAGAGGTCAGTTACCCCAGGAGCTATGAGTTGTAGTCACTGTAGCTTCCATTTGTTGCTGTCAGTCCTCAGCTGCCTGTCCTCACAGACTTGCAGGATGTTTCTGCTCATCAACATGAAGATGGTAATTGATTTTCAGGAGCCCTATTTGCAGTTCTGGTTAGGTCACCTACTAGTGTTTCCATTTCCCATTGAAGACATTTCAATTAACACACCACAAGTGTGACAAACTTTCCACTGTTCAATATAGTTACCAGCTGTCTTGAAATCTCTGGAGTCTTCTGACCCTGGCTACCCAGCATGCTCACAGATACTGGGAAGACTCTTCCAAGTTTTTCCTTTTCTCTTAATTTTGTTCTTTCACCTATCTAATAGAAAACTGATTCATTCAGAGAATATATACATATATACACACATACATATATATATATATATATCAAGGAAGTATACATTAATTAATCAAAATGAGGAAATACTGAGTTCCTTTCTATTTAAAGCAAAAACAAAACTCTGAAAACAACTCAGTGAATGCTACATTATCCTCAAACAGTGAAGTAAACAATGTGTATCTGACCACTGATACACATATTCATGTTTTCTGGTTGCTGCCAAATGCAGTTCGTAGAACTGTTTCCTCCTATTTCCAAGGCTGTCTACAAATAATAAAGGTGATATATATTTGTAATGTATCCAATTAGATTTTCAAACAAAGTTACATTGGAAAACCTACATGTTTTGACTACCTACATCTCAAATTCTCAATATTTCCTTCAAAAAAGGAGTATTTGTTCAAACAGCAGCTTGTGTGTTTTTTGGGCAGATAAATGTAATGATAATACTTAAGAGATAGGAAAGATTAAAAACCAGTTTTGACTCACGGAATTCACTAATGCAGATCACCACGTTTTATCAGTTCCTATCTGGAAACGTATATGGGATCTCACATATTCTCAATAATAATACGCACTGTGAATGAGCTGAAGGTGGAAATCACATTCGCTTCATTTGTTTGAGGCATTTATCAAAGCCTTCATCTGAGGTAATTTGTCAACAAAAGCTGAGTTTAAAGAAAAAGATGCCATCAATATTTTCACTTAAATCTTAAGACTTGTTTTTCCATAGGCCATAAGCTGAAAGAAATGTAAGTTTAGATGCCATCATACACATTAAAAAAAAAAAAAAAGTAGAATGAAAGCCTGAAGCACAGATTTCTGTCTCAGCCCTGTCAGTTTCCAGCTGTATGGCCCTGGGGCAAGGAAATGTGATTTGTTGCTCTAGCCTGTCCCTGAATTTAGAGATGGAAATCTGACACCTTTTCTCTTTCAGATAAACTAAAAACATAAAAAAAATTTAATTATCTTTCTGTTTTCCTTGTTGGACCACTTGAGGGAGGCTGCAAATTATGACTCCCTGCCTCTAAATATTATAGTGTGTATTTCCAAAGACTAATCACAGAATCTTATAAAACAATGGTACAGTTATCAAACTGAGAACTTGAAGCACTGATAGAATTCTATTATTCTGTGTTCAGTTCATTTCAAAACCTGCCAACTGCAGGAAGGATAAGTTTTTAAATGGCAGAGAGTGAAAGAGGGACATGTTTAAGTTAGAGGGGGCGATAATGCCATTGCGAGCATTTGTGGAATTTCAGGATCTTCAGTTTCGTCTCAGTTACTCCTCAGTTCAAATGTTCCCTACACTATGGTGACCCGGACAGCTGTTGCTTTCTCTCCTTCCAACTGGAGCAAGATTCTTTGGGAAGGAAAGGGGCACCTGTTCATAAAGTAACGAGCAGACGAAACTGTTATTGCTGAAACTTAGAGTAGAATGGTCTTAAGAATCTAGCTGAGGAGCTTTGAGCATTTGATAGCTGTTGGAAGAAGGAGGGTCAAGGGTTTTTGTTGTTGTTTGTTTTGTTTTATGTTTTTTAAAATGATGGGACCCATCATTGGTAAGCTGACCACCCACCAGAGCAGGCCCTAATCCCAAGTTGAGCCTGGAAACACAAATTCGACTTGATGGGGGAAAGAAAAGAAAAAAAGAAAGAAAGGACCTCCAAGTTGGTTGGGAAGGAATGGGGATGGTGGAATGTGGGTAAAAGGAGAAGTTGAGGGAAGTGAACATGCTCAAAATACACTGTAGGAAAATTTCAAGGAATCAATAAAGGCACTTTTTAAAAAATCTAGTAACAGAGCTGGGGAGATGGCTCAGCAGATAATGCACATGCTAAGCAAGCATGAGGCCCCCCGAGTCCATGTAAAAACTGTAAACAAACTTTAAAAAAGATTGTAGCCCAGGCTGGTCTTGAATTGATAATCCTCCTGCCCCTGCCTCTACAGCATATCCAACCAGCATGCACCATCAGAAGGCACCATGCAAGCTTCGAAAGATGTGGGGAGGGGAAACCAACAGTCCTACCAAGCTATGACACCTATGAAGCACATCAGTGACCAGCACGGCATAATAACCCTAACAGTGTAGCAGGAGCACACATACCTTGGTGGCAACCAACTAATTGGACTCAAGACACTCTCAACAAGAGAAAAACCTTTCCTGGTACTGGAACCCCAGACAATTATCCAGGGATAGTGAAGTCATGGATCTTGGAGGAGAATCTACAACCACCAATTTAGTAAACCAGCATAATCACTAACAACAATCTATAAACATTTGTCCGTACATGCATAGATAAGAGTAATCTTTACCCCTCATCAAGGAAACTTCTCTTTGCCACAGATGGAGACCACTACACTATAATCACTAACAACAATCTATAAACATTTGTCCGTACATGCATAGATAAGAGTAATCTTTACCCCTCATCAAGGAAACTTCTCTTTGCCACAGATGGAGACCACTACAGCAATCAACAGGCAATCAAAAATGCAGAGTTGAGGAGCCCAGTCCCGAAGGATACATCTACAAAACACTCCCACACCGAAGACTCAGGGAACATTACAGGAGAGGGAGTAGAAAAGACTATAAGAGCCAAAGAGTCAGGGAGTTTGCTGTGAGATTGTGTTTTCTAGTAATATCCGAAGCTACACCCATAAAGCCTTACCAACGTGACTGCCCAAATGTGAGCTGAACAAGGGACACGCCAAAGCAGATGGGGAAAGGCTCACGAGGCCTCAACCCTACACAAAGAACTCTAAGTAACTGAGGAGAGCTGGGAGCAGGAGAGGTGCTCTTCCCCAGCACACCAAATGGTTGTCCCGTGCCAAATGGTCAGCCATGGAAACATGCATACCAGTATCATTATATGGATTGAGCAGGTTATGTTCAGGCATATGTATGTACATTCACATACATGTATGCATGCAATAACAATTAGTGTGGAGAGAGGCCATGAATTTGAAGGAGAGCAGTGAGGGGGTACATGGGAGTGTTTGGAGGGAAGAAAGGGAGTAGTGTTGAAAAATATTTATCTCAAAAATAAAAGGAAAAATTACAGGATGAAGGAAAGGAAAGAAGGAAGGAAGGAAGGAAGGAAGGAAGGAAGGAAGGAAGGAAGGAAGGAAGGAAGGAAGGAAGGAAGGAAAAGAGAAAAAAGAAATGGCAGTAGGTAGGGATAGGAGACTCCCAGAGCTCACAGGCTAGCTAGTCTGACCTATGTAGAGGCAAAGAAGACAAGAAAGTAACCATATTTCAAATAAAGTATAAGATGAGGACCAAAAACTGAGGTTTTCTTTTGCCCTCCATACTCATGCCATGGTACATGTGTACCTGTACTCACATAACCCCCCATAACAACAATAAATGAACAAATATGGACAGTACAGATTCCCCTTTTGTTAAGCAGCAAAGAGTTAATGTTTCAAATGCAATGGCCGCCAGTCCTCCATAATGTTACTAACTAGAAAGAAAAGAATATTTGAGAGGAATATTTACACAACAGCCACATTTCTTAAAATGCCAAAGTCTCCAGAAATCAACACTGCCTGATGCTATTATAACGAGCTAGTATGGATAGGATCTGAGGAACAGATTGACTGCCAGCCATATATTGTTAAGTCCTAGTTAGGCTGTGAGAATCCTTGAGTTATCTGTGGGAATGTTTATAAACCAAAGAAGACAAAGGAGGATATATATTCTAGGAGTGTGTCCATATATGGGTGGGAACAAGCTGTGGGTGTCAGCATAATGGCTGAAAAATTTTCTAAGTCTGATGAAATTATAAATTTAGATATCCATGTAAGAAGTTCAAGAAACCAACCACAATAAACAAAAAAATGCTAAATAGTAAACATGTGTGGTAAAGGATATACATCTTAAAATCAGACAGTGAACAAAAGACTGTCCCGAGGCAAAAAGATGAGGACAACAATGTTTTTCTTCTCAGGAGCAACACACAAACAAGATCATACTGTAGCAAAACTTTTAGAGTTGAAAAGCAAAAACAGTCAATCTGTAGCATCATACTAACTGAAAATATTTTTCAAGATTAAAGATACAAGACTTTAAGCCACGGAAAAATGGAAACACTCCACCATCAGAAGATTAATGTTGCAAGCAATGCTAAAGGAAGTACTTGAATTGGAAGGAAAATAGTATCCAAAGAAAATATGAATGTGCACAAATTCGAAACATTTATAATATTAGTCACATTAAGGTGATATATACGTGTGTGTGTGTGTGTGTGTGTGTGTGTGTGTGTGTGCACAAAATCTATAATTATAACAACTGTCATTAAAATTGCTTAAATCTCTTTAAACTATGGTAGCACATTTAGAAAAATGGTTAAAACATAATACGCTTATAAGATAGCAAAAAATGCAAATGAGAGCATAAATGGGACTCATACTATACATGAAGTGATATGTTTCAGGTAGGTTCTAACCATAGCTAGTAACCCTACATCATGGAAAAATGCTTGATAAATCTAAATGGAAACAAATGGAAAATAAGAGGATAATTTAAGGTTAAATATACTGCTGGCTTTCAAAACCTGCCACTTGTTTAATGACATTAATCACATCAATTAAGAATAGTTTAATTGCCCCAATTAAAAGGGAGATTGCCAAGGCTGAATAAAGAAAAGTAAGATATAAGTTGATACTACCTATAAAATGTTCACCTCACATACATAATGATAAATAACATAAGCTATAAAATGATGGAACTAGGAATACAATAATATCATTAACCAAATAAAAACTGAGGTGATGAATATCTTACAAGCAATGTTTAAAAATGGAGCAGGAGTGTTGTCTTCACAACAGTCACTTGAATATGTCAATAAACAAGTAGACAATTTTGAAAGTAAGCACTTGTCAAGGCTGATAAAGTTCTAACAATCTACTGAGAGCAAATTAAATTTTAAAGTGTCAATATATTCTTGTGTGTGTTCTCAGCATGGCCAATTACAAGCTACTTAAAGTCAACCGGGTCACGAATTTGCTGACAATTTAATCAGCAGGATCTTCCAAGCCAGTTCTGCACCCCACTGATTCCATGTGATCACAGTATTCATTATATTTCAGCTAAGTGGATCTTTTGAAGCAAACATATTTAAAGCTGCAGTTTAGAGTTTAAATACTGAGAAATTAAAGGTCAAAGTATCCAGGGGAAAGAGAAAGCAGTATTTTCTAACTTTGGGAAAAAGATTTCTAGCAGCATTCTATAATCTCCTTTGATTTATTAAATAATTTAGCCTTTTGGCACTAATATAATAAATATTAGTATTTGCTGTATGAACAAATGTAATCTGATAGAACATTAACTTTTAATCAGGGAAACTATGTCTGCAGAAAATGTGAGTATAGGTCTTTTGGGATGTTCAAAGTAATTCTCTGTTAAATGGTTGAAGAAAAACTTAGTGTTTAACTGTCATGGATTTTATCAACTTCCAGGTCATATCAATTCGTCTCAGTCTTTTCTAACAGGCTGGAACTAATGTATAACACTGATAGAGGGCAAATTAAGGTTTCCTGTGATATATGTTAAAGGGAATCTTGATTGATGTTGACTCTTCAATCATTTATTAATTACTTTTCAATTTTTAGTATGTAGGGCAGGGAGAAAGATGTAGGTGACTTTTTTTGAAATTATTAATTTCATGTGTGGTACTAGGTAATGACACTTACAAATAATGATGAATTTCTAGAACCATATCTTAAAAATCAAGATCATTTCTCATAAATAAAACTTTTAAGTGTCCACATATAACCTCTCCATGGGCAGTTACTTTATTTGTTCCTTTGGCATAATGCTTGACTTCATTTTTAAGACTAAATATACTATCCCCCCATTCAGTTCATTCTTCATTATTTTTGGCACCAAGATGTGTGAGTGTGTGTGTGTGTGTGTGTGTGTGTGTGTGTGTGTGTGTGTGTGTGTGTGTGTGTAGATGACAATTCTGAGGTGTTGGTTCTCTCCTTCCCTTATGTGGGTTCCAGAGATCAAATTCAGGTTTCAAGCTTGCACTGTAAGTTCTCTATACCTGCTGAGCCACCTCCTTATCCACCGCTGCTTTATTAATCCCCAAAGTTTGAATCATTTAAACTATTGTTAAGACAAGCACACAAAACCCTATTATATTTTATCTGAAAGCTAAATAATCAAAGACTTGTTCGGAGATGCAAAAGTTCTGTCTGGTGTTAGGAAATAAGTACAAGTTTGAACTAAATGAGAAAGGTCCCTAAGCACAAACTAAGAAATATGACCCCATTCACTTCTCAGTTCATGATCCCCACACTGCTGATGCATACAATCTGTACAGTGCACAGGGAAATCTTAACTGTTCACATGAACTCCATGGCTTCAAAAAAGCAGTTCCTGCAGTTTAATGGCTCATGCCAAGTCAAGCTCTTTGTTCACAGTCTGGGACATAGAGAGCTTGAATAAGGGAGGAGACAGGGACAGAGAAGGGTACAGAATGTGAAATGGCAGAAGAAGCCTGGGATCCAAGATCAATTGTTATCTTCAAATTACCTCTTATCTATGTCACTATTTTCTGGTGACTTCGAGTATGTCATTTACTCTATAACTTTGTACCGTATAAACAATGAAGGTGTCAGATAAAAGACATCTAAAGACCTTTCTAGCCCATGGATTCGACAATTCCAGGAATTCCTTTAATTCTAACAGTGACACTTTATCTCTACCTTCAGGAGAATAGGACTTCACAACCCTTTTCAGCTACAGAGTTTAGTTCACACTTCAAAGTATACACTTGGATTTTATATTATTTGATTCTAGAAAAAATATTCTTAGATAGCAGCATGAGTATCTTTGTTCTGAGTTGACATCTGAAGAAAATGAGGCTCAGACTCTGACACTGATCAATTAATGCTTTGATATCTCAATGGTCAATGAAAGCATGCCCTCAAAGTGTTCCTTTAAGAACTTTTATGTCAGGTAATGCAATAATTTATATTTTACAAATGAAGATGTCGAGGCATAAAGGAATTCAATTACTTGACTGTTGTCTTAGGGTTCCTATTGCTGTTAAGAAATACCATGACTAAAAAGCAAATTATGGAGGGAAGGGTTTATATGGCTATACTTCCATATCACAGTTCATCCTCAAAGGAAGTCAGGGCAGGAACTCAAACAGCGCTGGAACCCAAACAAGGCAGGAACCTGAAGGCAGGAGCTGATGCAGAGGCCATGGAGGGGTGCTGCTTACTGGCTTGCTCCTCATGGCTTACTCAGTCTGCTTTCTTATAGAACAGAGGACTATCAGTCCAGGGATGGCACCACTCACAATAGTCTGGGCCTTCCTCCATCAAGCACTAATTAAGAAAATGCTTTACATAGAAATTGTGGAAGTGGCCAACCCATGACTGGTCCAGCCTGAGATCCATACCATGAGAGGGAACTGATGCCTGAGGGCCAGGACCCAGAGGTGGGATAGTTCAGAGACCTAGGATAAAGCCAAATATGACTGGCAAAAAACAAAAACAAACAAACAAACAAAAAAACAACAAAAATAGTCAATGAAATGCTTCCAAAATATACAAATTATATTCTGCTATACTTATAGATTGGTGCCTAACCCAACTGTCTTCAGAGAGGTTACTCCAAGCAACTAATGGAAACAGATGCAGAGACCCACAGCCAAACATTAGGTGGAGCTCGGGGAATCCTTTGGAAGAGGGGGAGGAAGGATTATAGGAGCCAGAGGGGTCAAGGACATCACAAGAAAACCTACACAATTAATTAACCTGGGCTTACTGGGGCTCACAGAGTCTGAACCGACAACCAGGGAGTCGGCAAGGGACTGACCTAGGCCCTACGCATATATGTGACAGTTGTATAGTTTGGCCTTTTTGTGGGACTCTAACAGTGGGAGCAGTGCCTATCTCTGACTATTTTGCTGGCTTTTGGGACTCTATTTTCTCATACTGGGTTGCATTGTCCAGCCTTATTAGGAGAGGAGGTGCCTAGTCTCACGGCAATTTGGTATACCATGGCTGGTTGCCATCCATGGAAGGCCTGCCCTTTTCTGATGAGAAATGGAATGGGTGGGGGTGGGGAGAGGGAAGGTGAGGGAGGACTTGGAGGAGAGGAGGAGGAAAAACTGCTGCTGGGATGTAAAAAAGGAGGAGGAGGAGGAGGAGGAGGAGGAGAAAGGAAACAGTGCTTTACAGGCTGCCTACAACCTGATCATATGGAGGCATTTTCTTAACTGACAAACAAACAAACAAAAAAAGATTCCTAATGATATTCTGCTATATTCATAGATTGGTGCTTAGCAAAATCACAGAGGCGTCCTCCAGCAGCTGATGGGAGCAGATACAGAGACCCTCAGCCAAACATTAGGCAGAGCTCAGGGCGCCCCACAGAAGAGGAAGAGGAAGGGTTGTAGGAGTCAGAGGGGTCGGTAACACCTGGAGAAGCCAGCTCACAGAATCAACTAAGCAGGGCTCAGAGACTGAAGCAGCAACCACAGATCCTGCATGTGTCTGCGCTGGCCTCTCCATGTATGCTGTGGTTGTTTAGTTTGCGTTTTTTTGTGGGACTCCAAACAGTGGGAGTGGAGGTGTTTCTGACTCTTTTGCCTTAGTCTTGTTAGGTTCTATGCTAGTCCTCCAAGCCACCCAGCTTCTGGATCCTGGTTATCCAGGCAGTGTCAGGCATGGGCTCCCTCTGGTGGCATAGGCCTCAAGTTAACAACTTATTGGCCACTCCCACACGCTCTGAATCACGATTGCCCCAATGCACCTTGAGCTGGAGAGCTGGCTAAGAGGTTAAGAGCACACTAACTGTTCTTCCAGAGGTTCAGAGTTCAATTCCCAGCAATCACATGGTGGCTCACAACCATCTGTAATGAGATCTGGTGCCCTCTTCTGGCCTGCAAAGATACTTGCAGGCAGAACACTATATACATAATAAATAAATAAATAAATCTTTAAAAAAAATAAAAAAAATAAGAAAACCTAAACAGGGGTTGGGGATTTAGCTCAGTGGTAGAGCGCAAGCGCAAGGCCCTGGGTTCGGTCCTCAGCTCCGGAAAAAGGAAAAAAAAAAAAAACCTAAGCATATTCTGGGCTGGCACATACGTGGCAATATTGTGAACATGTTATAAACTTCATTGTTTTCTGGCATATCCATCTCTACTAGGTCACAAACACTTACTGCCCTTGGTTCTACTCTCTGAAATGCAAGGAGGTGGAAAAGTAGTTTCTGGAGCAGCTGTTGATGATCCCTACTGGTCAGGGGTGAACATTTAAAAGGTGTCACCCTTGAGAATTATATTTAATTGGTGTAATTTTGATTGAGGATTTAGTTTTAAATTATTTTATAGAGTATAATCACATCATTTCTCCTTCCTCCCTCCAAACCCTCCCATATACCCCTCCTTGCTCTCCTTCAAGTCCAGGCCTCTGTTTTTAATTAATTGTTGTTAACCTACATAAAGAACTATAGGCAACTAAGGAATGCTGAGAACAGGAGAAATAGTCTTCCCCAGGGAAGAGCACATCAATTGGTTATCCAATACCAAATGGTCAGCCCTGAAAACATACACACAAATGACATGATACGGACTCAGCACACTGTACTTATGTATTTAGGAATACACATACACACATTGTACTTAGTTTTAGGAATATATAGACACACATACATTGTAATTGCGTTTTTAGGAATGCACACACATATGTACTTGTGCTTTTAGGAATATGCCCCCCACCCCCCACCCCTGCCATGGCATTTTTAAGCTTCCCAACTGTAATGTGTAGCCAAGCTTCAGAACAAATGTTCTCAGTTCAGACTGGCCCTGAAATCACTGGAGAACTTTTAAAGCTTAGCAAAGTGTCCAACTTTCAGAAATTTTAGTAGCAATTGATATGGGGCATAACCTTGACGTTTGTGATTTTTCATTTATTATTTTTGAGACGAAAATCTTGCTATGTAGCCTTGGCTGGCCTGGAACTCACTATGTAGACTAGGCCAGCCTTGAACTCAGTGATACACCTGCCTCTGCCTCTGAAGTACTGGGATTAATGGCCTCAAGTAATGTTAATGTTCGTTTGTGATGGAAAATCATGGATCTAGTCACAATAACTAAGGTGTACCATACACTTTACCACATATTCTAAGTAACACTGGGAAGTCACAGCACCTTAAATACAGTTCTACTGAAAATGAGAAATCAGAGTTGGGGATGTAACTCGGTGTTAGAGAACATATCTAGCATATGTAAGACCTTGAGTTCAAATCCCATTGTTGTAAAAGCATTTGGTAAACTAAGTCTTATTTAGGCATTAATTATCAAACTTTAGAATGTACTAGAATATTCTGTAGGATTGTAAAAGACTGTTTCTCTCTAACCATATATTAGGTCTTTAATGGAACTGGTGTTGTTTTCTTTTTGATTTTTCTTTACTTTTTTCTTCCTTTTGAGACAGGTCTTTTGATGTAGTACAAGCAAGTCTGGAATTCACCATGTAGCCCTGGCTGGTATCAAATGCTGACTTTTCTTGTTTCAGCTTCTCGAGTCATGGGATGACAAGTATTTACAACTCACTACACCTGGCTTAATAGTAATATGCTTTTACAGCAAGTGGCTTGGGTAATGCTGATACTGCCATTTTTAGCAGTATACTTGGAGACACTGCAATACATTAGATTTAAGTTTCAGGTTGCCCTCTGAAAGAGTACTGATACTTTTAACTGCCTCCACCCAAAGGAGGTAAGAATTACGATACTTCTGCTGACAAATGATAGGAAATATTTTGGGCAGGAGACATCCTGTGAAAAGTAGAAAAGTTTTATAGTGAGCTCTTGTTAGCTTGTCTAGGATATGTTCCCATGCAGGAAACCTATCCAAGGCTGATATAAATGTTACTTAGTTACAAAGAACAGCCAATTTCAAATAATCTTTCTAGCACTGTTTGATGAGCACTGACCTACAATCCCCCAATTTGGGAAGGATGCTATTGTCATGGAACATCTCTATAGAAGGGTCAAAATCATGTTAATGTAGGGTAAAGCTTGCCAAACATATTAAGATAGTTGGGATCTGATTCTCTCCCAATAAAAATAGAGAAGTCAAGATGCTATCTAGTGTGAGTGATGAAGATATAAAAAATGGACTAAGGTAGGTAGACTTGTCCCAGCCCTGACAGTTGTTGTCTATGAGGGCTAAGACAGACTCTGTGTACAATAGAGACTAACAAATCTTAACTGCAGCAGATTCTTCCCATGTCTTTCCAAAGTCCATGCCAGGTACTCTCTTCATAGTACCCAGCCTTAGACTCCCAATTCCACCCAACCCTATTTCTGGGAGGTTGGCTTTATCGACATTAATCTCCAGTACAGTCAAAATTTACTTGGGCTTGTTATATTTCAGATATCAGCTAGAACCAGGCATTTGAGTTGCTGAATTTAGGTAGTCATAATGAAGAGGTGAGTTGGTGATACTAACAGTGTGTGTATTTCAGTGAATTTTCAAGAAAAGTACCTAAGGAAGGATTATTGAATAGTGGGCAAACAGAAATATAGCAGATAGTAAATAATTTTGTTTTGAATGCACATGAAAATGCAGGGAGTTTCAGGCCATTCCTTGTATACTCTCCATTTTTGGAAGCAGGTAAGATAACTTAGTTTCTAGCAGGCATGTGGGAAAAGAATGCCATTATTCTCTGAAACAGAGAAAGTAGTGACAATGTATGGGTGATATGGGCTTGGTCTGGTAGAGATCACTCAGAATCTTCAACTTCAGTCTTCTGGAAAATGAGGATAATGATATCCAGCCCCTTCTTTCTCTTAAGCTTAAAAAACAAATTGTCATAGCACATGGCAAGTACCTTCTCAATTAATATTAGAAAAATCTTAGTTTTGAATAACTGAATAATGATGATGGTAAAAATAATAAGCGTAAGAAATCCTTGCCATGAAAAAATAGGATGAGTTAGTAGAACTTCAAAAATATTTATTCACATTCATTGAGTGTACAAGTTCATGCATGTTCATGCACCACATGTGTGCAGAAACCCACAGACATTAAAAGAGTCAGCTCTCCTGAGACTGGAGTTACAAAAGGTCATTCGTGTAGGTGCTGGAAACCGAACCCACGTTCTCTGAAAGAGCAGCCAGTGCTCTTTACTGCTGAACCATCTCTCTAGGTCCCATTAGGATTTTAAAAAGGGACCATTTTTCAGTTTATCCTGAAATCATTAGCAACAAACCTCATTAACCACAGGAAGCTGTCAAGCTTGCTTCTGTTAGTCTATCTCTCTCTCTTTTTTTTTTTTT
>CABHPQ010020682.1:0-22678 GCA_902168405.1 Peromyscus aztecus | reverse complement strand
ATATCCAGTTATGCCAGCATCATTTATTCAAGATGCTTTCTTTTTTCCATAATAAAGTTTGACTTCTTTATCCAAAAGCAAGTGTTCATAGATATGGATGAATATCAGTGTCTTCAATTCGATTTCATTGATCAACATTTTTTCATGCCAATACCAAGCTGTTTTTATGACTTCCTTGAAGTAGGGAAGTTGATGGCTCCAGAACTTCATTTGTAATACAGAATTTTTTAGATATCATGGGTATTTTGTTTTTTTCCATATGAAGTTGAATATTGTTCTTTTGAGCTCTGTGTTGGGATTTTATGGAAATTGCATTGAATCTGTAGATATTTTTGGTAAGGATACCATTTTGACTATGTTAATTCTACCTTTCCAGGAACATGGGGTATCTTTCCATTGTCTGATATCTTCTTCGCTTTCTTTTTTCACCAACTTAAAGTTCATGTCATGCAGTCTTTTCATTGTTTGGTTAGAGTTACTGGAAGAGTTTTTATGTTATTTGTGGATATTGTAAAGGGTTATGTTTCTCTTATTTCTTTCTCAGCCCTTTTATTATTTGTATGTAGGAGGTTAGTGATTTTGTTGAGTTAGTCTTGCATTCTGTCAAATTACTGAAACTGTTTATCAGCTTTTGGAGTTCCCTATAAAAGTGTGGGTGGTCTGTGTATACCATCTTATCATCTGCAGATAGCAAAGTTACAATTCTTCTTTCTAGTGTGTATCCCCTTGTTCATCCTTTTGTTGTCTTATTTCTCAGTCTAGAATTTTGAATACCATGTTGCTTTTCACTATCATATTGAATAGATGTGAAGAGAATGGACAATCTCTTTTCTTTGTGATTTTAGTAGAATTCCTATGACTTTTTCTCCATTAAATTTGATATTGGCTCTTTCTTGCTTGTATGTGATCTTCATTAATTTAAATATGTACCTTGTACGTGTAATTTCTCCGAGACCTCACACTTGAAGTGGTATTAGATTTTGTCAAAAGTTTATGAGGATCTAATGAGAAGATCATGTTTTTTTTCTCTTTTACTTTGTTCATATACAGCATAACCAGGACAGATGTTACATATTTTGAACCATCTCAGTATCTCTGGGATTAAGTCCACTTAATGATGGTGCTTGTGACTTGGATGTGTTCTTAAATTCATCTTGCTAGTATTTTATTAAGTATTTTTTCATTCATGTTTCTGATGTAGATTAGTCGGCAATTTTCTTTTTAATTCCTTCTGTGTGGCTTGGTTGTCAGGGAAATTGTTGCCCCAAAAATGGTGTTTGACAATGTTCCTTTTTTTCAATGTGTGTAATATTTTGAGCATTATTAGTATAGGCTCCACTTTGAGAGTCTGGTAGAAGTCTATGCTGAAATAATGTGACCCTGAATTTTATTTGGTTGGGAGTCTTTTAATGACTGCTTTCATTTCTGTGTAATTATTTTTATGTTCTTGATTTAATTTTTGTAAGATGCTCTCATACAGAAAATTGCCCAATTTATTTAGCTTTTCGAATTTTGTTGAGTATAAGATTATGAAATATGATCTGAGGGTTCTCTGGATTTTCTCAGTGTCTGTTGTTATGTCTCCCTTTACAGTTTTGATTTTCATATTATCTCTCTCCCTGTGGCTCAGGCTGGATAAGGCTTTGCCTATATTATGGATTTTCTCCAAGAATCAACTCTTTGTTTCTCTGATTCTTTGTATTGTTGTTTATTTTGTCTTTTATTCATTTTAGTCATTAGTTTGATTGTTTTCTGTCATCTAATTCTTCTGGATGAGATTCCTTCTTTTTGCTCTTGATCTTTCAGGTGTGCTGTTTAGTTGCTAGTGTGAGACATCAACTAATTCTTTATGTAGGCACTTAATGCTATGACCTTTGCTCTTAACATTGCTTTCCAGTTTTCCTATTTGTTCGATTATGTTGTGGATTAATTTTCAAAGAATTCTATGAAGGCCTTGATTACTTTATAACTTCTTCCTTGACCCAGTGGTGAATGAATCAGTTGAGCATTGTTCACTTTCCTTAGGTTTGTAGACTTTTTGTAATTTGTGAAATTGTTGAATTCTGACTTTAAACTGTGGTGATCTGATAACTTTTCAGTGCTTATTCTAATTTTTTTGTTTGTTTCTCTTAAGTTTTTTCCAAGTAAGTGTGGTCAATTGAAAGAAGGTCACATGAGAAGCATAGGAGAAGTTACATTCTTTTGTGTTTTGGTGAAATGACCTGTAGCTATCTGTTAAGATTGCATGAGCATAACATCTATTACTTCCCATGTTTATCTGTTAAGTTTCTGGCTGGCATCTCTGTCCATTGTTGAAAACAGAGTTTTAAAGTATACCAGTATTAATGTGTGGAGGATAATGTGAAATTTAAGCTCTACTAATTTTCTTTTATAAAGGTGGGTGCCCTTGAATTAGAGATATAGATGTTCAGAGGTCAGACTCATCTTGATGGATTTTTTTGTGTGACAATTATGGAATTTCCTTTTCTACAAATGTGAATAATTTTAGTGTGAGGTCTATTTTGTTAGATAACAGGATGTTTACACTAGCATTTTTGTGAAGTCTATTTGAATGGAAAATCATTTCCCAAACTTTACTCTGAAATAATATCTGTTTCTGAAGTTGACATGTATTTTGTATATGCAGCAGAAAAATGGGTCCTTTTTTCATATCCATTCTGTTAGCATGTTTCTTTTAATAGGGGAATTCAATTCATCAATATTAAGCGATATTAATGACCCTGATTGTTCTTTAATTCCTGCTATTTTTGATTTGGTTGTTGTGGGTGATTGTGTGTATTTCCCTTCTTTGGGATTGACTTGTGTGAATTTATCTATTGCTGGTGTTTTTGTGGTTTCAGCTAACATCCTTGGGTGGAGTTTCCTTAGTACTACTTTCCCTAAGGCTGTATTTGAGGATAGATATTGCTTAAATCTTGTTAATTTCATTGAATATGCTTTTTTTCTCTATCTATTTTAATTGAAAGCTTTCTGGGTGTAGTATTCTGGGCTGGTACCCATGGACTATTAGTGTCTGCAGAACATCTGTCCAAGATCTTCTGGCTCTCATAGTTCTCATTCAGAAGCTGAGTACAATTTTGATATGTCGGTTTTTATATGTTATTTGGCCTTTTTTTGGCAGCTCTCAATATCCTTTCTGAATTCTGTACATTTAGTGTTTTGATGATTTATGAGGAGGGAATGTTTTTGTTTGTTTGTTTGTTTGTTTTTTTGTTCCTGTCTATTTATTGTTCTATCAGCTATTTCTGTCTTGGCATCCCCTTCTTTAAGTTGGGAAAGTATTTATCTATGACTTTTTGGGTACGCTTTTTGTTCTTGTGAGCTGGGATTTTTCTTCTTTACCTATTTTACTTAGGTTTGATCTTTCATGGTATTCTAGATTTTCTGGATGTCTTTTCTTAAGACTTTCTTGTATTTAACATTTTCTTTGATTGCTGAATCTATTTCCTCTATGGTATCTTCAAAGCCTGAGTTTTTTTCCTCTGCATTTGTATACTGTTGGTTATGCTTGCATGTATAGTTCTTCTTAATTTACACAGTTTTTCCATTTCCACAATTCTTTGGTTTGTGTTTTCTTGATTGACTGTATTTCAATCTTCACATCTTGAACATTTTCCTTCACCTCATTGATTGTTTTTTCTTAGCTTTCTTGGTTACCTTTTAGGGGTTTATTGATTTCTTCCCAGTTTTTTATTGTCTTTTTTCCAATTTCAATAAGTGGATTTTCATATCTTTTTAAGAGCCTCTGTCATCTTCATAAAGTTTTTCTTAAATTTTTCATATACTTATATTAAGAAATTTAGTTGTCATTTTACATACCAACCATATATTTCAGTGTGTTCCTTACCACCCCTACCCAGTCTTCTGCCTGAAACTACCCATCATTCCCACTTCCTCCAAGCATGTTCTCCCATGGGGAGACATCAAAGCCTGGTACATTCAGTTGAGTCTGGTCCAAACCCCACCTTCCCACAACAAGGCTGTGCATTATGTCTCACCATAGTCACTAAGCTCCAAAAATCTAGCTCACCCACTAGAGACAAGTCCCAATCTTGCTGCTTAGGAGCTCCCTAAATAGTTCAAGCTAACCAACTGGTCTCCCTATACAGAGGGAATAACCCAGTGCCATGGAGGCTCTTCAACTACTGGTCTACAGTTCATGTGTTTTGACTAATTTGGCTATTTTTCTCTGTACTTTTTCCAGTCATGGTCTCCACATCTCTTGCTCATAGAATCCCTCCTCTCTCTCAACTATTGGTCTTTTTTAGCTGCACCTGGTTCCTGGCCATGGATCTATGAATCTTCTCCTATTAGTCACTGGATGAAGGTTCTATCATGACAGTTAGGGTATTCAGCCATCTGATCCACTGAGTAATCCAGATCAAGCACATTCTCAACTATTGCCAATATTCTATTTTAGCGTCATTCTCATGAATTCCTGGGAACCTCTCAACCACACTGCTTCTCCCTATTCCCATTGTATCTTCAGTTATCATGGTATCTCTTTCCTTGCTCTCCAAATCTGTCCCACATCCTCGAACCACCTGTTTCCCTAAGTTCTTATAACCCATCCCTTGCCCTTCATTCCCCCCTAGTCATCAGTATCATCACGTAGATCTTATCTAATTCTCCATTGCTGGGCAATCCATATATCATTCCTATTGTTTACCCTTAGTGGTTAACCTTCCTGGAACTATGAGTTGCACTCTGGTGATTCTTTGCTTTAAATCTAATGTCCAATATGAGTGAAAACACACCATATTTGTCCTTCTCAGTCTGGTTTACATCACTCTGGATTATATTTTCTTGTTCTATCTATTTGCCTTAAATCCTCTTGATGTCACTGTTTTTATCTGCTAAGTGGTACCCATTTGTGTATAAGTACCACATATTCTTTGTGCATTCTTCACTAGTGGGCCATATAGGTTGTTTCCAGGTTCTTGCTATTATAATTAATGGGGCTAATAACACAGTTGAGCATATGTCTTCGTGGTTATGATTGAGAATTCTTTGGGTATCCAGCTAAAAGAGGTACAGCTGGGTCTTTAGGGGAAATTGTTCTCTTTTTTATAAGCCTGCATACTGATTTCCAAAGTGGTTGTTCAAGCTTACATTCCCACCAAAAGTGTAGGAGTGCTCCCCTTGGTCCACATCCTCTCCAACATTAGCTACCTTCAGTGTTTTTGTTGCTAGCCATTCAGAAAGGTGTAAGATGATATCTCAAGTTCATTTGGATTTGCACTACCCTGATTACTGAGAATGTTGAGTAATTCCTTAAGTGTCTTTCTGCCATTTGAACATCTTTACTTGAGTATTCTCTGTTTAGCACTATACTCTGTTTTTTAAATGGACTGTTAGGTATTTTGATATCGAGTTTCTTGAGATCTTTATATATTCTACAGATCAGCCCTCTTTCCATGTGGAGTTGGTGAAAATATTGTCCAGTCCTGTAGGATGTCACTTTGTATTATTGACCATGTCCTTTGCTCTACAAAAGCTTCTTAGATTCATGAGGTCCCAATATTTAATTGATGCTCTCACTATCTATGTTACTGGTGTTTTATCTTGGAAGTCATCTCCAGTGCCAGTGCATTTAAGACTCCTACCTACTTTCTCTTCTAATCTAGCAACTGGATTTATGTTGGCATCTTTGATCCACTTGGTCTTAATTTTTATGCATTGTAATAGATATGGATCTTTTTACAATATTCTCCATGTTGACAGCCAGTTATGCCAGCACCATTTGTTGAAGATGCTTTATTTTTTCCATTGTACACCTTTTCTTCTTTGTCAAAAATTAGTTGTTCATATGTATGGATAAATGTCAGGGTCTTCAATTCTAATCCACTAGTTCACATGTCAGTTTTTATGCCAGTACCAAGATGTTTTTTGATACTGAAGCAATATAGAGAGCTTCGCCGGGCATTGGTTGCGCAGGTCTTTAATCCCAGCAATCGGGAGGCAGAGGCAGGTGGATATCTGTGAGTTCGAGGCCAGCCTGGTCTACCAAGTGAGCTTCAGGAAAGGTGCAAAGCTACACAGAGAAACCCTGTCTCGGAAAAAAAAAAAGAAATAGAGAACTTCAAGTCATGGATCTCAAATTCCATTTTAAGTAGTTTAACTCTATTTATCCATGAATATGGGAGATCCTTCCATTTTGTGATATCTTATTCAATTTCTTTCCTCAGAGACTTAAAGTTCTTATCATACAGGGCCTTCACTTGCCTACTTAGAATTATATCAAGGTATTTTATATTATTTGTGGCTATTACAAATGGTGATGTTTCTCAGATTTCTTTCTCAGCACTTTTTTCATTTATATATACGAGGTCTACAGATGTTTTAGAGTTAGTCTTGTATCATGCCACATTCTGAAAATGGTTATCTGCTTTAGGAGTTCCTTGCTCAATTTTTTTTTTTGCGTTACTAATGTATACTGATAACCTTTGCAAAGAGTGGAAGTTTGAATTGTGCCTTTGTCTTTTGTATCACCTGGATCTCCTTTTGTTGTCTTATTGCTCTGGCTAAAACTTCAAATATTATATTGAGTAATTATGGGGCAAGCAGACAGCTTTGTCTTGCTGTTGATGTTTGTAGAATTACTTTGTGTTTCATTCCATTTAATTTATGTTTGCTGTTGGCTTGCTTTATTGCTTTAATTATGTTTAGGTATGCTCCGTTTATTCCTGATCTCTCCCACATCTTTATCAAGAAGGATATTTATATTATGCCAAAAGCCTTTTTAGCATCTAATAAAATAATCATGAGGTTTTTTTTCTTCAGTTTGTTCATGGTGTATCACACTGACAGACTTTCATATGTTAAACTAAACTTGCATCTCTGGGATGAAGAGTACTTGATCATGGTATATAATGTTTTTGATGTGTTCTTGGAGTCTGTTTGACATATTTCAATGAGTATTTTTGCATTGATTTCACAAGGGAAATTCGTGTACTATTCACTTTCCTTGTTTCATCTTTGGGAGGCTTGTTAATAAGAGTAAATGTAGCCTCTTAAAAGTAGTTTGGTAACGTTCTTTCTGTTTCTATTACATAAAACATTTTGAACAGTATTGAATATAACTCTTCTTTGAAGATCTGGTAGAACTTTGCATTGGAACCAACATGGTCATTGGCTTTTCTTACTATGGCAATTTTTAAGGATAGTTTCTATTTCCATAGGGATATTTTTTTAAGTTATTTATACAGTCTTTATATGACATGAGTATGTGGTAGCTATTCAGGAAGTTGTTCATTTCTTTTAGATTTTCCGCTTTTGCGGAGTACATCTTTTGAAAGTATGACTTGGATTTCTCTGGATTTGCTCATTGCCACTTGCTATGTATCCTTTGTCCTTTTGAATTTGTTAATTTGCATGCTATTTCTCTCTCAGCCATTTGGTTAGTTTGGATAAGGGCTTGTCTATCTTGTGGATTTCTTAACAACCAACACATTATTTCATTCAATCTTTGTATTGTTCCCTTTGTTTCAATTTTATAGTGTTCAGCTTTCAATTTGAATATATCCTGGAGTCTACTCCCCCTATGTAACTTTGCCTTTTGTTCTATAGCTTTCAGGTGTTCTGTTCAGTCACTAGTGTACCCCAATCAGTTCAGGTGGGCCCATGACTCTGCTAATAACGGATTTTCTGTACGGATAGTTGAAGGTGAGGATGTTGCTACACATACAGTGTGACTGCAGGTGTTGGGAAAGGACAAATGATGAGCCACTGTGGGCTAGGAACTAGATAATAGTACTTTTCAGACATGGCTTTAGATACTCAACTCTTCAGATAATTAGTGCCGGTGATGATTGCATATTCTTACAAATAATTAAATCCAATTTTAAACCTTATTTTGGGTCTAGGAACTCCTTCTTGAATAAGCCCTGTTAAAAAATAAAAAAAAGCTTATTAGAATCCCCTTGTTACCCAATTATTTTGACCAAGAATATAGGACAGATGTTATTATTTCCCAAATACACATGTGACTATCTATTCATAAAGCTATTTTGTGAAATCTGGGATATAAAATGAATATTTGAAAGGTTTTGGGCAACAAAATGGTATCAAAACTAATACAAATCAACAAACAGAAACCTCTTCACTGGTGTTTGAACAGGCCATGTGCCTTATGATATATGAACTCAAGACTTGGGCCCAATGCAGGAAACTTTGGAGCTGGATATTAAAGAGAATAAATTAAGCTATAACTATCTGAATTCATATCTGCAGTACTTCACTGTTAGCCTCAGAAGTGAACAGGCTCATGAAAATATTTGGAAACTATAGCAGGTAGAGTATTTAGAAGTAGTTCTAGCATAACCCTTAATTGAACTTTTTGTTCCAAGCACTTTCTTTCTATTTCTCAATAGCTATGGATAGAGCATTCGCTCCTGAACTGTTACCCATGATTGTGATGTTCTGCCTCATCAATACCTCAAAGAAATGGAACCATTTGATCATGAAATAAGACATTTGGAACTATGAACCCGTTAACCCACTCTTAAGTTGCTATTCTTACCTAGTTTACTGTTTTGTTTTGAGAGAAAGTCTCTCTACATAACTCTGGTTGCCCTAGAAACCACCCCTGGATCTGCCTGTCCTCAAACACACAGAGATCTGCTTGCACCTGTCTTTCAAATACTGGCTTAAAGATATGTGCTACCACATTTGTTTTTCTTCGTCATTTTTCTACATTTTATTTTATTTGACTTTTTAAAATATATTTTACATACTTACCAGGGTTACCCTGCATCCTCTCTTCCTGGTCTGGCATCTACCCCTCTCCTCCCACTCCTCCTCCACTTCCCATCAGAAAGAGGTATGCCTCCCTGGTCTTGAACAAAGTGTTGTAAACCACCACAATGCAGGGCTGAGCTCCTCTCCTTTCATCAAGATTGGCAAGCAATACCAGCGTGAGGAACAGGGCTGTAAAATGCAGCTAAGCTTCATGTACAAGTCCTGATCTCACTGCTAGGAGCCTTATAAAGGGACACAACTGTCACATACATGCAGAGGTCAAAAATTGGCCCCATGTAGGTTCTCTAACTGTGGGTCCTTAATCAATGAGTTACTACAAGCGACACTGAGTTGTCTCTGGGAGTTCCCTCTCATGACCCCTCTAGCTCAAACAGTGCCTCTTCCTTTTCCTCAGAAAGATATCCAGAGCTCAGACCAGTGCTTAGAGGTGGACCCTGTGTCACCTTAGGTATTGTTTTGCAGGGTTTTTTTTTGCTTTTATTTTACTTGTATGAGTGTTTTTTGATGATTGTGTGTGTACTATGTGCATGCCTGGTGCATGCAGAGGGCAGAAGAGGATGTTTGATGCCTTGAAACTAAAATTATAGATGAATGGCAGCTAACTAAGGTGAATGCTAGGGAAAGAATTTAGTTGTCAATATGCATTAGATTTTATGTGCATTCTATATCATCATTTAGAATGAAAAATGTCTAGACCCAGAGGTAAATGCCATTTAATATTTATATTGATTAATTCCATATTGATTGAACTACAAAACTTTCATTTAATATCCCAATTCAAAATTTATTCAGTGATGGCATTATTCTCTTCAAATTTGAAAACCCAAGTCTGAATCACAGAAATGTCACTCAGGTAAGGTACATTCTCATGATCAAACTATTTTAATAAATTTCAAATGTACCCAATCTCCATGATGCCAATGATATCTTGTTGAGAGTGATGATAGTGTTTGATCTAACCAATGCCATCTCACTATTTACGTACAGGCTTAAAAAATATTAACTTTGGCAGTATAATATGTTTTAAATATCAGCTCAGTTTTACTGTTTAATACTCATGTTTGAACACCTTATCTGTTCCAGTGTTCTGTCCCTCTATTTATTAGTGAATTATAGAAGTCTGCGCTCCACCAGAGCTACAAATGTCTGGATACATGCAGCTGGATTGTTTGTGGGCTTATAGAGCCCTTGGCCCCAGGCAAGTTGCAAGGCTCAGGCCTGAGTACATGGCCACAATCTCTTTAACTCTCTCTCTCCTGGAGGTTAGTAATCTCTCTCTCTCTCTCTCACAATCTCACTCTTCCCCTTCTGTGTCATGGAATTTCCATTTTGGATTAGAACTCTACTGTTAATTTTAAACTCATTTGATTTCTACTGTTCTATGCAGTCAACAATTTGGTAAGTCAATTTAGGTAATATAAGGAATAAAATTAGATAAAAGTGAAATCTTTCTGACATTAAAAAATGGGAAATATTTTAACAAGGGAAGGATTTTGGCCTCTGTGATAACACATTAAGTATCTGAAAATAGAACAATTAATTGAGAGGATAAATAATGTTGATGGGATGTACATAACCAATTATGAATATTATCTGCTTACTCATCATGATTTTAGCTTTAAATTGCTTGATCACATTATGTGCCATTATAAAAGCTTTAGAAACAACTGTTAATAAGAAACATAGAGAAAGTCAGTCCTAGACAGGATAATGTAAAACTAATTTAGGATTGACTTTAGAAAAAACTCTTAATAAAATTTACAGAGAAATTCAGACACAGACAATAAAATGTAAAGGTAAAATAGTTTCAGGATTGACTTATGTGGTTATATAATGAGAGCTTGTTTTCAAACAATGAAACATAATCTATCCTATAACCTTACAGGCACTCTGCTCAAGGGCAATTTAAATCTAATTGGACTCCAGTGGAAATATTAGATACAATGAGATTTTAAAAAGCTAAAGGCCCATATGGTAAAAATTCTCCATTTATAACGCATACGTTAAAGTCCTTGTTACCTTGTAATAAAAATTGTCCCTCATGACTGCAAAGAATTAATTACAACTATCAGCGAGACCATGACACAAATACTTTGGAGAGCAAGGTTCAAAGTAGAGGCTAAAGCAATAGACCAACAATGTAGGAATAGAGCTGGGGAAATATCCCAGAATCAGCTTCATGGAGAAGATGAATACATTAATATACAAAGACAATTTTTTTATGAAACCAAACCTTAATTCTATGCTGCATGGCAGTCATTAATGCATGCGTCAAAACTGAGAAAGCAGAAAAAAAAACTGAATCAATTACAAAAGTTTACAGGTACCTAGAAAAACCTTCATGGATTTCATGCAAAAGTTGTCTTCAATAGTAAATAGAATGATACTAACTGTAGAAGCTAAATAGATAATTATTGAATTTTTGAACTTTGAGAACACAAATTCAGCATGCAAAAAATAACCATGCCATTAAAGGAGAGATCAGCACCCTTGGAGGATTGGATCAGGGACACAAATTTTATTGAGTCTCATGATCAGGATGCTATGTGCATAAAAAACGTGATTTCAAAAGATTTGAGGAAAAATAACATCACATATTTTGGTACTGGTATTCATGGTGTTTGAAAATAGTGTGGAAATATGGTAATCCTAGAAAGAATATTTATTCAAGGAACAATGGTAACAGAATATATCTCCCTTCTGGATTAATGCTGAAGGTAAACATTGGATGAATGAAGGTAGATGAACAAGAGCAAGTCATGATAATCATTTGCCTGTATGCTAGGAAAACCCAAAAAGGGGCCTCATGTAGGCAATCACAGCAAATTCAGTTCAGTCTTTCCTTCTATCATAGTAATTAAACAACCAAATGCATATTGGAATGAACCAGACTGCTAGTGTTGATAGGACAACCATAGAAGCAATAATAGGAAATTCAGTAGTAACCATAAGGTAAAAGGTTTGGCAAACTTCTTATAATGAACAAAGACCAAAATTAAAAATAAGAATGAATAATATTCTCTTGGAAGGGTTATTACACACAGTGGGGATGTTACAATAACTGCATCACAAAGTTGACTTACAAACCAGCCTCTTCATGAGATAAGTGTCCAGCTCTTATGGATTGGAACATTATCTCAAATGAACAAGTGTGAAACATAGCTTGGTAATATAAAAAAAGAAAGCCATACTTGCTAAGACAGCCTTGATCTTATGGGGTTATGACCTATTAAAACAATGGAATACTCAGGTTAACATTTTTCCATAGTCAGACACAAAAAACAAACTAACACATATTTCTAAGGGAATAATAGGAGGTATTATTATTATTACTACTACTACTAGCAGTAGTACTATTATTATTATTATTATTATTATTATTATTAAAAAGAGCAGTGGCCTCCCATATAGATTGTACAAGAACAATTGCTGATCTTTCAAACTCCAGTGGCTCTACTTTTAAAATGGATAACTGACCCTGTATGGATTCAGCTATGGCCTTTAACATCACAGAAACTACAGGCTTTAGAAAAGCTTTGACAAGAGCAGTTAAATCCCCATCATATCAAAGAAAGAAGTAGCTCTTGCAATTCACCTTTATTTGGTAATAAAAAGAAATCTGGTCAATGGAGACCTAAGAGCAGTTAACAAAATCAAGCATCCAATAGGTTCTACACTTGGCTAGTCCTGTACCTACTTTGTTACCTACAAGCTGTCCTCTTTTAGTTTTAAAAGATTTCTTTTCAATACCCCTACAAAAAAGGACAGAGAACGATTTGCCTTCATGTTGAAAGATTTGCCTTCATGGTGCCTATTTAACAATTCTCAGCCCTATGAGAGAGAGCAATAGAGGGTTTTTCATGGGAATGTTCAATAGTGCAACACTGGGTCAATATTTTGTACAACGTTCATTGGATGTAGTACATGAACAATTTCCTAAATCTATCATCTGTCATTACATGGGCAATATTTTACTAGGTGATTCAAATGAAGATCTTTTCCAAAGACTGTATAAGGGGTTAAGAAAAGTTTGCCTTTTTGTGGGGTTATAAATTGTTCCTGAAAAGATACAAAGAGGAGATTCCATTAAATATTTAGGATATTAAATAGGTCTACAAAAATTATACCACAAAAAGTACAATTTAGGAGAGATCAATTATAGACTCTTTATGACTTTCAAATATTATTGGTGTTATTTCCCATCTACAAAATCTTATTGGGTTAAAAAGGATGAACTGCTTTGTTCAATAACTTCGAAGGGGACAAGGACTTAATTAGTCCAATGAATTATCACCTGAAGGTGAGAGAGAATTGGCCTTGGTGGAAAAGAAAGTACAGGAAGGACATGTGGATCATGTGGATCCAAAGCTTGATCGCATTTTGATTATTTTACCCTCCAAGCATTCTCCTAGAGGAATTTTAATGCAGAGAGAAGATATTATATAGGAATGGATATTTCTAACAAACAAACATAGGAAAAATTTAAAAATTTATGTGTAAAATACCTCAGACATAATTTTAAAAAGGAAATTGAGACTTCATCAACTAGCAGGAATAAGCCCAACAAAAATTGTAGTAACTTTAACTAAGGATGAAATTGATAAATTATGGGCAGAAAGTGAACCTTGGCAAAGAGCTTGCAGAATTTTTTTGTGAGTGATTAACAGAAAATATTCCAAAATGATAGCATTCAACTTATAAAGATACTTAATTGGATTATGCCATGAATTGTTCAGGAACCACCCATATCTGCAGGTCTTCCATCATATACAAATGCCAACAAACATAGAAAGGAGTTTCAATGTCACAAAATACAAAGAAAGTGGTTCAATGTCCTTATACTTTGGTTTAAAAAGACATAATTGAATTCTATTAAGTTGGTATTAATGGATTTTTCCGAACATCTAAATTAGTTACTGACTCTCAGTGTACTGACATGGTGCTCTTACATATAGAGACACCAGAATTCATCCCTGATGGTTCAGAAGTAACATTATTATTTATTCAGTCTGGCATAATAGATTGGACTCAAACAAGAACTCAGCAGTTTGAACCTAGAGTGATTCAAATATAAGAGGTTAACACAATTTCGGGGATATTTTGGATTAATGATGTTCTCAGGAACAGAACGTAGACAGTTATAGCTTAAGGATATATGATTTTGTTTCATTTTGTGGCATTGGTTGTAGAAACCAGGGTCTCACACATATAGGGGAAGTTTCAAAGTAATTAGATATCTCTGCCTTGACAAGTATGTTCTTTTCATTTTTGTTTATTGGCACTTCCAGACAGGGTTTCTCTGTGTAATTTTGGTGCCTGTCCTAGATCTCTGTCCATGAACCAGGCTGGATTAGAACTCACAGAGATTCACCTAGCTCTGCCTCCTGAGTGCTTGGATTAAAGGCATGTGCCACTACCACTCAGGGACAAATGTGTTTTTCAACTTAGGAGTTTGTTTGACTTTTTGATTCCGAGGCGTTCTTTGTATACGTTTATGACATATTTTCAAACATCTTGAATAGCAATCTCCTGTTGTTGACACTAAAGATCCTTTCGTTTTCCAATCTGAAATTCAGCTCAGCATTCCTACTCACAGCTTATTATAATATTATATAATTATAAAAATGTGAGTCTTATTTGGGACATTCATTGCTTCAAATTCTGGTCTTTTTGCTTTATAACAGGGGCTTATTATTAAGTTGGATTTCAGTGAATGGTCCAAGTGCTTTTTTATGAATCCTCTACTTGACTTCCAATTTTTAATTTTATCAGTTTATAATTTTATCATAATATTCATTATTAAACTTCTTTAAAATCCTTATGTGACCCGCTGTACTCAACAATTTTCTCTAGGTGTATAAGTTTCAAGTCTACAATGTAAATTGGATTATGATGGTTACAGAATGACATGCTTGGCAGCTGCAGGCAATAAGACACTCAGGATGGATTTCCTGAAACTTAGTTTGCTCTGAAAATATTTTTATTACATAAATATCTTTGTGAGTACCTGAATTCATTTTCTGTTCAAACAGTTTGCAATAACCCTGTCTCAGAAATTCTTATGTAGAGAGAACTGATATGTCCCACTGTGTGACCTTTCACCTGGTGAGGACATATGGACCAACACAGTCTAAGAATCACCCAGAGTTAATGAAACATTTAATTTATGATCTTAACTCTCAGTGTTCTGGTACCATTCTATCATAGACTACACATACAAGCCATACAGTCTTCTACCCTTCTCCCTCCCTTAATTCCTCTCACTTCTCTTCCAACTTCCAATGTGCCTTTCCAGCTAAGACTTCAGCTTCGGTTGGGACTATATCTTCAGCCACCCTTAGCCTGAGGATTCTTGCTTGAATCCTTCGTGTCTGTTGTTTTCCCTAGGTCTCCAGAGTATAGTTGGTCACTGTTGGATCCTAGGCCTCTGAGAGTGCAGACCAGCTTCATTAAGACTCTGTTTTGGGAAAAACTGTGGGAAGAGAAAGCATGATATAAATACATTTTTCTTAATTTAAAGTAAAAATGTTAAAAAGTGATCCATTTGTCTCTCTGTAGGCTATATTGTATCTGTTCCTAGACAAACTTCTACTACATCCTTATCTGATGCCTACTGACTTCAGAGAACAATGTTACCTACTGGAGAAGTGTTAGAGACTGACCCAGGACGGTCTGACTTAAGAATGTTATGTTATGTATTTCTGCTTAGAGTTTAGAGTCTGGCAAAACCAGACACCCTTGGCTAAACTGCACGTCCTGCACAAACAGGACGACCTTGTCTCAACTAAGAAGTATACTTTTTAGATATAGACTTGAACAGTAATCAGCCAGCTGCAGAGACTGGGAACCAACGAGACTTCACCTCCCCCTGATCACTCTGACTTCTCCTGAAAAATTTCCACCCTCCTCTCTCAGCTACCCCTCCCTGCTTAAAGCTTTCTATAAAGCATGTACAGTTCACTTAATAAACGAGCCTTGACACGACTCAGGTTGACTCTTGTCATTCATTATATGTGCTTGGCTTCGTTCCCTTTCTCTCCCTGTGACTTTCAGGTGTTTCTTGGAACGAGACCCATGAATAACCTGGCCTGCAAGACGGTCAGAGAAGAGGTCTTTGGAATCTGTAATTCTCATCTTATACATAGTAGAGAACAGGAATTTTGTGCATGGACTCTGAATGGAATCAAGTTCCCATGGGTGAATTTTGTTATAAACACTCAGGAAAACTTCTCTTTTCAAAATGAGTGCTTTACTTATGGAAGAGTTGATTTCTCACTAGATATTGTTTTAAGGAATTATTCACAAATGAGTGATTGTACATTAAAATATGTTAACATTCAACAATTAACTTTCAGAAAATTGGTTTTAAGAATGTGATTTGCTGCACTGTACATCTGAAAATTAAGTATCATGTACTAGCTTTTATGTTCCCATGAGAATTAGAAATGGTGCTAAGGTTTCTAAAGTCCTTTTTTGCCCGGCTTCTCCTTGAAGCTCTGAATGTGGGTGATACTTGTATGCCTTTTTCTTTCTGTGGGCCCCTGGCAGTGTGACTAGGAGTTATCCCAGTTGTAGACACTGGACTTTTGGAATTCATTTCCTATAATACGATGCCTTGCTTGACAATGATGCAAGAAAGAATGGCATGGGCACTGTCTCAATGTGGTACTCTAGAATATTTGGGTGTAGCTATCCTGATAGAGTTAGAAGACATAATCTTTTGGCAGATTTCTTAATAGTCCAATTCTTTCAAAATTTCCATCTGTTATTCAGGAAATTTCCCTGACTGCATGTTTAGGAGATGTGCTGTATAGGATTGAGCTGGGGTTCTGAAAATATGAAACTTCGGCAGCAATTTATGAATATTCTAACTAGCTCCTGGTCCTGTAATGTGTACAAAAAGTGCTATTAAAGTACATGTATTCAAGATGGACGTTTTTCTTTCTTTTTTTGGGGGGGTTTTCGAAAAAGGGTTTCTCTGTGTAGTTTTGCGCCTTTCCTGAAGCTCACTTTTTAGCCAGGCTGGCCTCGAACTCACAGAGAACTGCCTAGCTCTGCCTCCCCAGTGCTCAGATTAATGGCGAGCGCCACCAACACCAGGCTGGACATTTCTTCTTAGGTGCATGATTAATCATAAAATTTTCCTCATGAAATGTCATGGAAAGTTCCTCTCTCATTTCTTTCATCCCTCTTACTGTTCTTTATTTTATTTTTCAGAAATATGTTCTTTCCACCAACCCAAGTAATCAAATAACCTTATGGAATGTAAAATCATGGGAGGAACCTGTTCCTCCTAGTTTATTGATGCACCATAGCAACATTGGTTTAATATATGGTGGAAAATGTATAATCCTATCTTCCTGGGAAAGAACTGAATATTAAAAATCCTCTATTAAGGTGTTTTCAGTAAAGTGCATTTACACCAATAATGAGTAATAGGAAGTATATGCCTGTAAAATAGAATCCTTATGAAGTACTCATCATTGATTTTCTCAAATGGACTAAAAAATGCCATAACCTTACAATATCCATTTAGTTATCTTCTCTTAGATTTCTTGCAACCATTTTTTTTCCTGATAATCATGTTTGGGGTGTATGTGCTTCAAAACTGGATGTCCTTATTCTACACAAAAGATCTTCAAATAAAAATTTATCCAATTGAATGTATAGTTCTTATGTTCTGCTTTCTGTGTAATAAAATAAAAGAAATGAAACAGATTTTTTGTTAATAACACTAAAATTCATATAATGAGTAGGAAGACATGTCGGCTTATAAACTAGAATTTGCTTGTTGTAGAGGGAATATTGATTATACAAATTTGGATTTTTAGATAAGAGGAATGAGACACATTCTTACCTAGCCACAGAATTTACATGCTCTGATATGCATCTTGAATAACTTTGCAAATATCTCCATATTGAAGAGTGGTGAAGACGTGCTTACAAAAAAGGATCTACTCATTCTGTATGAGCCAGGCCTCAAAGATTATACTTCAATTATCAATTGTTGGATGCAGATTTCATTCTAATTTATAAGGAACTCACTGTAATACATTCCAACGGTGCTTCTTGTCCATGGCACAATAAAGTATAAATATGCAATAGTAATTGTGTGATTTTCACTACAATCTCTTCATTAAAGGTGCAGAATGCATCATATGCAAACTTCTGTTTTCGGAAAGAACCGCGTTCATTGCCTCACCGATCATTTAGCTGTGGATGATCAAAGTGGTAACTACTTAACAAAATAAAATTGTCTCTAGATGATGCTTTTTATTCAAGTATTATAGACCTTCAGTGACAATAGAGAATATTGGAACATATAAGAGGATATATTCACAGATGACAAAATTTAATATACCAACAGCTCTGTCATGAATTGAAAAAAGCCTTGAAACAGTGTCTCTTAGGCACAATTGGAATTATGCACAAAGGAATTCACAAAGACTGTGGCAGTACATACTTAACTTATAGAGCTTCAAGCCATATGGGTCCTAGCATGTAGGGGGAGCATATGGAGACAGGACTGCAATTCTAACAAAGAAGGTATCTGTAATTATTTAAAACAGAAAAAAAATCCCCTTTCTCTAATGGTGTGTCAATGAGAATAATAAGGTCCCATGTAAAGTGTTAGTTGGATAAAACTTGGGTCTGTCCAAGTTTGCACAGATCAGGGATGGTTTGAAGGAAGTAAAAAGAAAAGACATTTATGCTAAATATCTTTAGATTTTGAAATTTTGAAACCCAATACTATTTGAAATGGTAGCAAAATGATATATTTTTAAAGAATCAATATTTATAAGATTTAAAACTTACTTTTTGAAAGGAAAAATAGACAGTTAAAAAAAAAACAAAAAAATGTAGAATTAGTCTCCTGCAGACATAAGTACCCTAATTTGTTATGTAGCACAAGGGAATCACACACACTACACAGCCAGACCACCACTGTCATCTCTAGACTCTAGTCTCTATAATCTTCTCATTCATGCCTTCTCCTCATCAGTGAATTCTCAGTCATGCTCATTACTGCCCTATTCACAATAGCTAGGAAATGGAAATAAAATCAATGTACTTCAATCGAAGAATGCACAATGTAAACAAGGTACAGATACACAAAAACAATATGAAATGATCCCTGCTGTCAGATTTTATTTTGAGCAACACCATCCCACAATAAATGACATGGGGACTGCTAATTGATTTTGAAAGCTTGGCATTGTCTTAGGTTTTGCTCAGCTAACTCTTACACCTTAAAATAAACTGTGGTTATTAATCTATGTTCTGCAATGTGGCTCTGTTTTTTTCCTCTGTATCATATGTCTGATTCTTCAGAGTATTGCTGACAGATCTTGTGAGCTGACATTCAAGCTGAGTTTCTGTCTTTGTCCTGAAGTCTTGCCTATTCTATCCGGCCTAGTTTTGGGCCATTAAGCTCTTAATTAAACCAATCCCAGTGACACATCTCCACAGAGTTTAAATGAATATTCCAAATAAGGTCTCTGCAGGTTTCATTAATATCCTTCTGTGTATTTGAGCTTGTGTATCAGCATATGTGTTTGTGTCACAGTCATAACTATAGAAAAAATAGGCAACCATATTGAGAGGTATTGAAAAGATACAGAATAAATAGTAAATTGAGGTTAAGAAATAAGGTTAGGGAAGGCTGAAGTTATTATCTATCAAGTCTCCATCTCCCAGATGTTCAACAATCTGTCCTTTTGCTACCACTACCTGGGACCAAGTATTCAAATATCTGTACTTTGTGTGACATTCTCATTAAAACACCTCACAGACCAAATATAAACACCTTGTGTTGCAGATGGTGTGGAGACACTCAGAGCACAGAAAATGTATTCTATGAAACAATAGCACACATTTCCTCATTCAAGGGAAATAAATGGAGTATCTCTACAGAAAACATTTAGAACCACAAGAGTCATGGTTTGACAGTAACCTCTCAACATAGTGTTATAGTCAGTTAAAACATTTTTAAAGTTCACAATTTTCATCTTATTTTTGTTTGTTTTTTGTTTAGTTTTGTTCTGTTTTTCAAGACAGGGATTCTTCATGTACTTTTGGTGCCTATCATGGATCTCACTCTGAAACCTGGCTAGCCTCAAACTCACAGAGTTCCACCTCGCTCTGCCTTCCCATTGTTGGGATAAAAGACATGCACCACTGCCATCTGGCCTCATTTTTCTTCTTTGGAGACTTTCTCAAACAGGTTCTCACTCTGCATCTCTGGTTCCCTGTGTGAACCAGGCTGAAATCAAACTTATAGAGATTGACATGTCTATGTATTCTGAATAGGCCTGGGCTTAAATGCATGTTCCAGTAGTTCTATAGACTTGACAAAAAGTATAACATCAATGCTTTTCAATACACAGATGTGCAAAATCACAGAACAAAATCTCTCAGATACAAAGTTCAGGAGAGATGTTCAGTTTTCCTCCAAATGCTACCCCATTCATGAACTCATAGTGAATACAGATAGAGAGATGAGAGGGGAAGGAAAGGAAGGAGAGAGGAGATCACTTTAGAATGAAGATTTACATCCTACGGAAAATAAGTTCTTAAGTGTTGAGCTAAGAGAAAGTTGGTCACAGAGATGTTCACACTAGGAAGCCCCTTGGCATTAGAAAGAACCAAAATTCCACTTGGTCTTCTTGATGCCATAGCAGTGCAACAGAGAGATTTGTCCTGCTGAGACTGTACAATAGAGGACAGGTACAACCTGCCGTATGACCCAAAAAATAAGTATAATATTTATATACTTACTGAAGAAAAAGAGACAAAACAAATTTGAAACGTTGGCAGTGTTCTCCTCCTCCTTGTCCTCTTTCAATTTCATGTTAGTCCTCAGTAGTATCCTAGGAATATCACGCTCTCATCTTAGTAGATTTCAATTTAATTCACATAGTTTTTTACTTTCTCACAGTTCTGAAGAGTTATTCAGCACTGACTAGATCAGCTCTTACATTTATTACACAATTAGCTGAAAATCTGCATGATACATGCACATTACTTTTGACATTTTTAATTATTTCTGTCAGAGGTGAAGAGAGCTTGCTGGGGGTTTCATGATTTACAAATCTACAAACTAACTTTCATTCCCAATTTAGGTTCACTTGACATTTCCAGATTGTCTATTCATTTATATAATATCAAATTAAGCCATACTTGATTATTTCAACTCCAAGGTTTCTTTAAAATTATTTCAAATCCCTTAAACATCAAAGTCAAGCTTCATTTTCATTTAGATTTTGCTCTTGTTATTTTTCACTGCTTTTATCCTAGTGCTTTTCATAGCTAGCATTTTTTTAATAACTCAATGTAATGCTTTGAAAAGCCATACAAATATGTCACACTTCAATTAGTGCAAGACATCTTGGACTGCATGATGACATTCTAACTGTGAATTAATCATTGCCTTCAATTTTGGCAATCCTTGTTATACAATACAACTTGTAAATAACATCCTAGCTTTAGATGGGTTATATGTAAGAAGAGAACTGCAATCTGCATACAATGTCATGTCTTCAATAAAAGTTATCTGGTTGCTGAGGCAACAGGAGCATGCATTTCAAGCAGAATGTATCTCCAACATTAAAGTGTTACTCTTAGACCCTGTGAAATATGTAGTCTTAATATATTGACAGATTAGATATGAGAGTAATTGAGTTTAATTGTATTTCTACAGTGTTTACATTGATAGCTTAAATATCCAAAAAATTAAAAAAGTGAGCACAGTAATGGAGGATCAGAATGTATTTAACAGAAGAAAAGCAATTTCCAAAAGGAACAATATGGTGTTTAATGGAAGTCAGGGAATGGCCATATGATATGTTTTATGAAGTCAATAAACGAAGGAAGGTAATGAAATCATCTAGAAAATGATAAAAATCGGGTTGAAAATAATCTCTGAAATGATTCCTTTTATGCTTAATTGCAAGAAGTGACAAATATTCAAGTTTGGTTGAAACTTACTTGAGGCATGTTGAACTCTCCTTTAGACATAAGAAAGTGATAACATATAGGGTAGACTAAAGAATTTTGAGTATGAAGGACAGGAATTACCTGCATGAAATATTTTTGTGACCTGCAGAGCTGCTTTCTTAGTGGTGTATCTTCTCCACAGTCCCATATATCATTTTCAGAATGGAATATGGGAGAACATATTAAAAGAAAGTATTACTGTCTAGGCTTTGTATGTAAATACCCTCCAATTAGCTTATTTGTCTGAAGCACAGAAGTAGCTGTTATTCAGGTCCTTTGAGCTTACACTTTCTGGAATCTGAACCTTCCTTGAATAAATAGTTAAAGAATGGAGAGTCACTGAAGTGTGTAGAAGAAGGAAAAAGAAATGGTAACCTAGAGAAGGAAGAAGACATACAGAGATTATATAGAGAATCAAAAGCAAAAATATAAGGGATTCTGCTTTTCCAAAACCTTCTATTAACTGGGCACATGTGAAGTTTTTAAATAGCTTGGAAGTTTCTAATAAAGCCTGAAAAGTTTAAAAAACATGAGTTACTCATGTTGTAATGTGTGAATGCCCAGGTAGAGTGTCCTTGCCATTATGTTCATAGTTTTATGCTGACCCTAAATTTAGCTTTTCAGGATTTAAAAAAAATTAAAAGATGTAATTTGCTCTTTTCAGATGAAAAGATATGATTGTTTCTTTTTTTATAGGTGTTTTCCTTGATGAAGATTAAAAGTTGCCATTTATTAATCACACAGTTTGATGTTCCAGATGAGTATTCAGGAGAGACACTCTATTATTCTGCTTATTAGACTACCATGTATTTGTTTGTTTCTTAGTTTCTTAATAAAGTTTCAAATTTATGTGTGCCATCAACTGGAATTTCCATGAAACCTAATAATAGTCACATTTACA
>CABHPQ010020666.1:0-17670 GCA_902168405.1 Peromyscus aztecus | reverse complement strand
CCAATTTATCTTCTATCATAACAAAGGAAAACTAGAAGTATAACTAGTCTCCAACTCCATCAAAACCCCAGAAGGATATGATATTACCTGAGTAAACAAGAAGTGCAGTGTAAATCACTTCCAAAACTGAGAAACTACAGAGACGTCTAAGTGCCCAGACAGTCACCCCAAGGTTCCTCTGCAACACTGGAGCATCCAGCTTCAATCTACAAGGCTAGAATACCTGACAGACTTTTCTGTGAAGCAGAAATTTTTGAAGAACTATCCTGCCTTGTCTCGGCAAAGTTTGGCAGTCACTTTCTTTTGTGTCCTGACCTTTCAATTTGGACAGCATTCTGTCAGCAGTTGAGGCAAGGGCAGTTTCTTTGCCCAGTGACTAGATTTTACCACAAAGAAAGCAAACTCCATATGGAGGTTTTTCAACATCCATCATCCTTTTATGAAGTGGATTGATATTGCCAGGAGCAGACATGTCTCACTGTCATGAAAAGTCTTAAGTTATTAAACATCTTAAATGACATATTGTAGGTCTTCAAAGTGTTTTAAGACCATCTATCTGTTTAAAATATATCTCTGTTTGACCTTAAAAACATACTTAACATGAATATAAGTTTGATTGTTATACATGACTAACTACTAATCTGTATTTTTTAATATCCTAAATAACTTTCAAAGACTAAAACTTTATGTAACCTTTTAAAATGAGTTACATAGTTACAGTACCTTAAACAAGAGTAGAAACATATGTAGAGTATAACAAAAATAACATTAAATTTTTATCAATATAAAAAATCCATACCAATTTAAAATATTTGAATTTGTAGTTGTTCAAAAGTAGATTTAATAATCCACGCTTTTAATTCATCATTTCTATACTGTATCCCTCTCTTTCCCTTCAGAAAGAGATCCCTGATTCTAATCTCCTTTGTTCAGCTTTTTTTCTGACCATAACCAATTACAACTTGTAACCAACCCCCCCCCAAACAATGACAAACATCTATAACCCATCGAATGACCCAAAACCATCCACCCCACCTCTTGGGAATGTGGGTATCATATTCTCTAGATTGATTTCTGTTATCTTGGGGTGATGGTATCTTTAGGGGACCCTGAGAAAATTGAGATAATAGTTAAGTCCTCAGAGAGCTAGCTATATTTTTTTGTTTGTTTAGTCTCTATGTGATGGGAAAGTGTAGAGCTTATATGAAGTCTTGGCTGGATAGTACATGAGATTGGACCATCTTAGATAGCAGCTTTGAAGTTGTTCTGAATGCAGACTTTTGAGAAAACTGAAACAGAGGCATTCTGAGAGGCTGGATCCCCAGGGCCACGCAGTTTCACTTGTGTTTGGTTCCCTTTTTCTGAAAACACACCAACTTTCAAAGGTAACCTACATATCTGCATTAACACAAGTATGGACTGTGCATTGTACACATGCCAGCCAAAGATGATTTTTGTGTTTTATTTTTGAGCAGGTAAAATATATGTCACCTGTCTTGTAGTTATTCTAGGTTTATTTCTTTATATCTGTAGCCAGGATATTCAGGGGGTCCTCCTCAATCAAATCTGATCATTATTAACCTTGAATAAATCCACAGCATTTCATTTCCTATGGAAACAAAAGCCTAACCTCTTCCTCAAAGCAATACATTTTTTGACTTCCATTTTAAAGTTAAGGCATTCCTAAAGTATCTAGGCTGCTTTATTTCAGCAGTCCCTTCCATAATCCCAAGTCTCCCAGCAACTGTCATTTGCTTATCAGCAATCAAAAAATTCAAAGACAACACAATACCATATAGGATTCAGACTCCCTGTGTATTTCCCATCTCTACATAGCTTATTCTTTTTTTAATATTACTTTACTTCTCTCTTTAAAGACTTTATTATTTATAAACTATTCACTTTTTTCTGACTGTCTATATCCTTTTTCTTTTCTTTATCAAGCCTAGTCACATTGTTAAACACACTGTAGCCTGTTTAGAGGTTTTTCCCACCTGAACCTGCTTTACTGCATACCTCTAACCTTTCCTGTCTACATGAGCTAAATCTTAAACTGCTGTGCAACTTAGGTCATGTTGTGCTGCCTGCTGGTAGATGCATCTCTGTACCGCCACCTGCATTACAGACTGCAGAACTAGGAAGCCGTGTTTGGCTCTGCTTTTATGTGTTTGGAACACTTTTAAAAGCGTTCTCAGGTCTTATGTGGCAATATATGCCCAGATGTTGGGCACCAAAGATCCCTGGAAGCAGATCCTGATCATTTTCTTCAGAAAATACTCCCAGAAGAAGCCTGTGGGGAAGCAGACAAAATAAGAGAGTGAAGGAAAAGAAGCAGGGTGAGGTAGGGTCTCACCTCAGAGAAGTTCCAAATCTGGGCCAGAGAGCCAGGCGTTTACATGTCATACCTGTCAGTCAGTAAGGGCTGTTCAGACTGAGAAAGAGATGGGCTGGGAGAAGTGTGAAGACTTATATATTTGGGCAAAGCCCTTACATAGCTGGAAAGCAGTCTTATGACACAATCCCAAGTACAGGCTGTTGGTGACAAAAGCCTAGCCCAGCCAAATGAGCACATGGGCAGACTAAAATGACATTGAGGGGATCAGAGTAGATTACCGACAGCACCTGATAGAGCTTGGAATTTAGAAGTTCAGCACAGAGGAAATGGTAAAAAGCACTGCTCAGGGGATTATCTGACAATACCTAGGAGACTACTGAAGTGGAGGCTGTGCCAATCATGTCATCACCAAAGGACAAGTGTCTGAAATTAATCCATTTCATATGGCTCTTATTGCAACCTCCTTAATCCAAGTCACTGTCTCCTTCGTGCTACAGCAAACCTGCTAAGTAGCTGCGTGGAATCTGCTCTTGCTCATTTATGTCCATTTTCTATGCATGGTGATTTTTACAAATTCAGTGAAGACAAAAGTAAAATGAATTAGAGACACTAATTCTCTGGTAATCACCATTAGCTCCACCCCATTGCTGTTCTTCCTTAGATGCTATGCACACTTTCTCATTTTTATGCTAAATTCTGTGTACCTTGTCAGCCTCCTGTGTCATCTAGTCCCTTGTACTTCCCCCTCCCCCAAGAACACTTCTAAGCATTGTATAATTTTCAAAATCCTTTCATACAGAAATTTTTGAACTATCCAACTGTGAATCTGGTCCTGTCCCTCACTCCCTATGTAAAAGTTCTCAAGGCCTCTCATCATACTTGGAGTACAATCAAGACTCCTTCCTGTGACTCATGAGCTTCATCTCAGATGACTTCTGTTTCTTCAATGATCTTTATTCTCTTCTGCCAATGTACTTGTTAAGATTTAAATATCAAATGTCCTCTGAGGCTTCTCCTCACTGATGACATTATTAAGATTTGATTGTCTCATGAGTGTACTACATGTATCAATGGACAAAATCATTCATAATATGTTATTAGAAGATATGATCTATACAGAGGAATTAGATTACTAGAGGATTGCCTTTGAAGGGTATATCTTGTTTTCTCTCTCTCTCTGTGTATATGTTTCTTTATCTGTCTGCTTGTCTGTGTGTCTCTCTCTTTTTGCACACGCGAACCTATTCCCTTCCTTCTCTCCTTCCCACCCTACTGATCCTGTTTGGTTGTCACCCATTTATTGTACTATATGTTCCCTGTCTTGATGTTCTACTTCATCATGCTAATCTTAGAAGCAACAGAGCCAAGTAATCCTGGTAAATTTTTATTATTTTTTCATTTATTTTACATGCCGACCATAGTTTCCCCTCCTTCCTCTCCTCCTGTTCTCCCTCACTTTCCTTCTACTCTCCCATCCACTCCTCCTAAGTCTCCATTCAGAGAAGGGCAGACCTCCCATGGGAGTCAACACAGCATGTCACATCAAGTTGAGGCAGGAAAAAGTTCCTCCCCCTGCATCAAGGCTGGGCAAAGCAATCCAGCTTGGGGATTGGGTTCCCAAAAACCATCTTAAATGCCAGGGACAGATCCTGATCCCACTGCTAGGAACCCCACAAACAGACTAAGCTACATAACAGTCACACACATGTAGAAGGCTTAGGTCAGTCCCAGGCAGGCTCCCTAGCTATTGATCTAGAGTTGGTGAGCTCCCATGAGCTCAGGTCAGCTGTCCCCTGTGGGTTCCCCTTGAATCCTCTAGCTCATATTCCTCTCTCAGCTGATAAACACCTTTGGTAATTTGTTTAAGTTAAAAAAATTACATCTATCCATCAACATTGATACAATTTAAAATTACAATTCACTGGTAACAAAGAAAGAAGTTGCACAGTGTTTTCAGATCCTGACACATTACTCTGTGATACTCAGAAACAATAAATCAGTATTCTAGATATTTTCAGTTTTCAAAATTATGATATTTTGAACCTATTTCTAATAATCTTTACTCTCTATGACTTGAACAGCTAAAATTCTTGTTTAAAGTATAAAATATACTAAGTCTCCTAATACTTCCAAAGAACTACATCCTACAGCAGTGGTCAACGAAAAATATAATTTAAAATGTAGGCCTTCCAGTAAGATAACAGACTCTCATGGGATCATATGTGGCCTCTTCCCATTTAAGGACTTACGTTGTATTTAAGAAAATACATGGATGCAATAGCAATTAGTGAAGAGTGAGACGAGTATATGCGAGGGTTTGGAGGAAGAAAGGGGATCAAGAAAAGTTGTAATTAAATTGTAATCTCAAAAAGAAAAGGAAATGCGTTAGACTTTGAGAAAACATACAAAGGACTTATATAAAATATACTATATATGTAAACTCATTAGTAAACATTTCACCTCTTTGTATTACCCTTTCTTTTTCTCCTTTCTAAATGTTACACTATACTCACAAAAACGCTCATTTACTTATGTACATGTATACATTATAGGCTAAGATCTGCATATGAGGGAGGTAGTGTGGTGTTTTTCTTTCTGAGATTGGCTGACTTTGCTTAATATTATACATTCTAAGCACTCATTTTCCTACACATTTTGTGATTTTATTTTTCTTTAGAATTCAATTCCATTTTGTATACGTAACAGATTTTCATTATCTATTCATCTTTTGATGAACAAATAGATCAGTTCCATTTCTTTGTTATAGTGAATAGAGCAACAATAGAAATGGAGATGTGGTAGTGCATGAAGTGAAATAGCTGGAGGCACTGGTGAAAATATCTTACAGTTGAAACAGTGAACATTAGCTAATCTCAACAGTCTATTAAGAAGTGATTGACCAAAGGTTTTGTACTGCACAATGTATGGAATAAAATGCTTTTAAGCATCTCAGTAGTTTTGTTGTCTTTCCAAGCTACTTCCTACAGTAGTTCCCAATATATGATGTTGGCTCTGTAGCAGTGAGCATCCACACTAGTTGATCTCATTTGTTTAAGGTCTGTTGAAAAATCTGACAGCTCTGTTGTATATATTGTACAGAGTTTCTTATCAGAAAGCTCTATGCCCACATACACACATACAAAATTGCAGGTGGGGTTGTTTTTATCCTTGAATCTCCTTTGTGGATTCCACATTCATCAACTCCATAGTACATTAAAACACATAGAATAATATTCACCTTCTAACCAAGAAAATAAAGCAGGACTATATATGTCATATGGAACTGATTGATCATATATGCCAGTGCCTAGTTCTAGGGAAAGGAGGCTGCCACAGAGACACACCCATAGTCTTGCTCACATTTACTCAGTTCTCCCCAGAGAGGGGCAAGAATCATGTCAGTGTGATTCATCTTTCAGGAAGGAAGTGCAGTGTAAAACCACAATCTAGGCCACAGAGATGACTTGGCCCCAGAGTGCAGTAGAGGTCAGGGCTGTCCAAGGGCAGAGCAGTAGTTGTAAGCTGAGTAAGAACTCTGTCATCAGCCTTCAGATGGGCACAGCCGAATGGAGCCTTGACAATTATCCAGGCCAACTTATTCCACTACTTGGTCCCATCAGATGTAAACTATTCCAGAGTTACAGAGGACAATCAGTCTCTCTCCTGACCCCATTTACTCTCAACTCTAGGAGGAGCAATACTTTATTGGCCTTAATTAAAGTACAGGTGGTTGATGCCAAGTTTTTTCCTTCCTGTTTTGAATATAATAGCACTAAGTCATTTGTAGTTGGTGCCTATAACTTTTTAATAAAAGCTGGGTGGGAATCTAGGCCTTCTAGTATTCTTCCCATGTTCTTAATACCAAATAGCACTGCTCAAGACCTTGATGATGCTTTTGCAGGTTAGATAATTCTACTAAAATAATTTGAATATCAAAATATTTAAAAGAGATTTCCAATCTTTGCCTAATCTTCTTCTTATTTCTCTGTTCTGAAAAAGTAGATGAGGCCTCAGATGTAACTTCAAAAGTCACCAATGATGTAAAGGCTTAACTTTTCCAAGCCTGGCATATAATTCTGAATGAGTTATTACATTTCTTAAGAGCTGCTGGTATCGTGCACTACATGTGTCAAATCCCAAATGGAGCAATTAGAAATTGCAATCAAGTATAGATATCTGTAAATGGCTAGTTAAGATTGCCTCCTCATTTTGCTATCTGAATCTTGACTCATTCAATTTAGAGTAATTTAAAAAGGGCAGGTGATTTTGTGCCCATGTAAGGTGATAATTGGTAGAAAGCATATTTCTTAAGTCCAATTCTTGAGTTGAATACTAATCTCATTTGGCAGTAGAATTGAGGGACAAGCCCAAGAGAAGTAAAGGAAACATATCTGTGCTTCTTGCCACAACAGATTGAGAACAAAATGAGAGTTGTGTCTAGTAGATTAATGGCGTCCCCTATAAGAGGTGTACATGTCTTAATCCCCTGAATCTGTAAAAAACATTATGTCACATAGCAAATAGGAATTAAAGATGCATATAGAGTTAAGACTGATAGTCATCTGATCTTAAAATAGGGAGATTATCTTGGGATATCTGGTTAGACCTAGGTATAACATTACTTTCCCTAGGAAGACAGGAATAAATATTTATTCACCCCAGGTTGGGCACCACCAGCAGACCATAGTCTATTCCACTCAAATTCAACCTGGTGAAACAATGAATTTCTTGGTGGAGGGAGAGAGAAACTGGTTTTTATGTTATGAGTAAGCCTGAATAATTGAATGAGTGACTCAAAATAGCAGCATCACTGAAAAGCCCCTCATCATTCATTATGAGTAATAACCTCACACCTCACATTGTAGCAGGAATCCTAATTAGTCTTAATAATAAAAACCTGGAGCCAGATATCAGGGTAAATGCTGAAAGATCAGAGAAGCAAAGCAGCCAGCCACTGGAGAGACTTCTTACCTCTACTGAATCCTTAGCCTGAAAGGGCCTAGCTCCTGTCTCCACCCTGCCTTATCACTTCCTCTCTCCACCCAGCTTTATCACTTCCTGTTTCCTCCTCCTAAATTCTGGGATTAAAGGTGTGTGCCACCACTGCCTGGCCTCTAGTGGCTAGCTCTGCACTCTGATTTCCAGGCAAGCTTTATTTGTGAGAGCACAAACAAAATATCACCATATCACACCTCACAGAAGTTTCATCATAGAGTCCTGCTTTCAACTAACCCACTTCCTATATAATATAGCACTGACTGCCACCCCTCGACCATCTGTAGCTGGGAAACTGGTTAAAAGGGTAGGTGGAATCTGATGATTTTCCCTCCCTCCTACTATGGAGTATTGGTGGTTCCATTGCCATTGCCAGAGAAAGACAACTATCATCGCCATTGCTCTCAGGCAAAGATTATCTCCACTCCATGATGGCCGTCCTATGCTTGGAGTAAAAAGTATATTACCAACACTAGGTGATCACAAAAGTTGCTCAAAGTACAAGAGGAGGACACAGAGGTGACTCTGCAAGCAATCAGAGTGAAGTCATTTGAGAGGAACTTGAAGTGTTGTTAGCTGTGAAGGTGGAGGAAGGGGATTATGCACTACAAACACTGGCAACCTTTACAAACTGGGAAAGTGAAGAACCATTCTCCTCTGTACCCCACAGAATGGGCATCTATGTACTTATATTTCAGCCTACTGGACTTTGACTAGTGAGACTGTGTCACACTTTTACTCTGTCCCACTGTCAAGTCATAAATTGGTGTTATTTAATCCACCTGGGGTTGTGTTTAATTTGTGACATCAGCAAAGAGAAAAAAATGAGTAAAATACTTTGTCCTATTTTAGGTCTTTGATAGGCTTTTGCCAGTGAGTGAACTGAGCATACATGGGACAAGGTCTCATATGAAGCTAGAGAGCTGAAACTGAGTTTCCAAATGCCCCTAGATAGAGCAGTTCAAGGAAACTATTACAAGTGACCTTAAATCACCAGAGGACAGCTAAACTGAGTTAAGAAAAGCAGCAGATGTGAAGATTCATATATGTTGTTAATTCACACCTTTCTCTTTAATTAAGAATGAATGTGTAGGGTGCTGGGATACAGTTCATTAGTAGAGTGCTTCCTTAATATGTTAAAGGCCTTTGGGTCCATCTCCAGTACAGAACTAATGCATCAGATCGAAATCATTATAATTGCAATATTCTCCTTAAGAAGTAAACAAGAATGTTATACAAGTATAACACACATAAGTCAGCATCAATGAGAAATATCTGTTGTGTGGGATACAAGAGATAGATAGTTGTGCCCTCACATTTGTTCTCCTTTTCCTCCATCATAATAGAATTTTTAGGCTGTACAAAGCTACTCAACTGTACTTGCTTGGAGCTGTGGATGTGATTAAGCTCTAGCCAACAGCTAAAGGGAAAAGTTAGATCAGTTGCTTTTCTTACTTTCCACTGGCTGGAATACAAATGTCGAATGAGCTGTTTTGGACTCTGCAATGAGGGCACTAGCCTGGATATGGTGAGGTAATGTAACAGTGTCTTAGAGACAATCCTACATGGACTCATGTTTTTGTGACAGAGGAATAAAATTGTCTTTGGTTGTTTCTACTATTACTAAAGGTCTCCATTTTGATGCACTAAACAAATGCACTGACTATATCTGTAGATATGTTAAGTTGCGTTCTTTCAAGTTAAAATAATAAAATAATAATAAATATAGCTCTGTCAACTGTCTTAGTTAATGTTCTATTGTGATGACACATCATGACCAAGTCAGCTTATCAAAGAAAGCATTTAATTGGAAGCTTGCTTATGGTTTCAGAGATTAATCCATGACCATCACGGTGTGGAGCACGGCAGCAGGCAGGTAGGCATGGCACTACAGCAGTAGCTGAGAACTTACAACCTGATCTTCATGCAGGAGACAGTGTGAGAGAGTAAGACTGGGCCTGGTATAAGTTTTTGAAAATTCAAAGCCCACCCCCATTGACACATCTTCTCCAACAAGATCACACCTCTTAATTATTCCTAAATAGTCAACCAACTGGGAACCTGAATTCAAATATGAGCCTATCGGGGGGCCATTCTCAATCAAACTTATCACAGTCAACTTTACCCTAAGGGTGACAGGCATTTTTTTCCTGACTTGATGTAATGATTAATTTTGATTGTTAACTTGATGGGATTTAAAATCACTTTGAAGACCAGGAATGATAATGTATGTGTTTTGGGGGAAATGGGAAGACTCATCTTGAATGTGGACATCCCATGCACTGAATCAAAAGAAGGAAGGAAGCCAAGAACAGCATTCATCTCTCTCCTACTTCATGACTGTGGATGTAATGTGACCTCTCTCTCCTGGCCCTACTGCTAGAGTACTTTTGTTCTCACCACAGCTTCTCCACCATGGGGGACTTTATGTACTCTCACCTGGGGGTCAAATAAAGAATATCCCTTACTTTCTTAAGTTGCTTTTGTCAGGAATTTTGACATGACAAAGTAACTGGTATACCTGACAATAGCCTTTTCTTCACTGTATTCACTGGTCAATAACACACATTTGACTACCTTGCAGTTATGTGGGTGAGAGATCCAGCACTGCTTTTGGTGGATTAGAATTAAGATGTTGGCAAACACAAAATGGACTCCATGTTTTTCTATGTGCTTTTTGTTTTGTTTTGTTTGGGCATTTTTTTTTTGTCTTATGGATTTTCTTATCTTTTTTTTTAAATAGTTTGTCTGATTTGGTTTTTTTTTGCTGTTTTTCTTTCTTTTGAGAGAGAAAGAACATGAAGCTGGGTGATTAGGGAGGCGGGGGGAAATCTGGGAAGAATGACAGAGGGGGAAGAATATATTCAAAATATATTGTATGAAAAAAGTAAATAATTTAAAAAAAGATGTCGACAGGGTTGTGTTCCTTCCTCAAGGATTCAGCAGAAGGAAGTGCTTCCATCTGATTCCTTGCCTTTCTAGAAGCTACAGGTCATCAGTTTTTCTTGGTTCATGGGATCCTTCCTCCATTTCAAAAGGTAGCAGTGTTGGGCTAAGGCCTTCTCATACTGACATCTTACCTCTGCTTCCCTCTTCAACTTTCAAGAGCATTTGTGATTACAATGGCCCACCTGGATAATCCAAGATCATCTCTCCAATTTAAAGCCACATGACTAGCAACTGAAATACAATTCAATTATGTGCTCAATTCCCCTTTGCCATGTGACCTAATGTATTCACAGTCTCTGGGGATTAAGGCATGGTTATCTTTAGAAAGCCATTTTTCTACCTATATCAGTCACATTTTTTCCATTTTTCTTCTGAGGATTTTCTGTCCTGCAACAATTCTATTTATATGTGTACATGTATGTTAATACATCCACTTCCTACCCTTTTCCAATGTGAGACCTAGAAGCTATGGCATCCTCATAGCAATCTGGTACCTAGATTTTAGTTTCTATCTCCATAAAAGAAACATGTAGTCCTTGGAGAAAAGGGTGATTCCAGAGAAGTGACAGAGAAAGTCACTGGATCAGCTCATTGAACCAGAAAGTCAGGAAGTACTCAAATAAGGGTACAGGGTTTTCAAGAGGATATAGGAGCCACCTTGACCACTAGTTAATCTGAGACAATCTAATTTGAAACTAAACAAGGTAGTAAAGGGTTGTAACCAAATGCATAAAATAAGAACCCTCAAGTCTATATATGTAAATAAGTAAATGTCAGACAAGAGAAATCTCTTTCATACAATAGTTTACAACTAGAATTATAATGATAGAAACAGAAAATCACCATTTGACTTCACCATAACAATAACTGATTTAAGCAACAGTCATCAGTGGGTGTCTAGAACCAGTCAATGATGTCCCATTCAGGGACATGGTAGAATACTTTTTTTTTAAAAAAAATTTTTTTATTTTTATAATTAATTTAATTTTACATATCAGCCATGGATTCCCACATCCTCCCTCCTCCCACCCCCCCTCTGCCTTCCCCCCCCAATCCACCCCCCATTCCCACCTCCTCCAAGGAAAGGTCTCCCCTGGGGAGTCAGCCCAACCTGGGAGACTCAGCTGAGGCAGGTCCAGTCCCCTCCTCCCTACACCAAGGCTGAGCAAAGTGTCTCAGCATAGGCCCTAGGTTCCAAAACGCCAGCTCATGCACCAAGGATAGGTCCCAGTTCCACTGCCTGGGGACCTTCTAAACAGTTCAAGCTAATCAACTGTCTCACTTATTCAGAGGGCCTGATCCAGTTCCATGGGGGATTCTCAGCTATTGGTTCACAGTTCATGTGTTTCCACTAGTTTGGCTATTTGTCCCTGTGCTTTTTCCAATCATGGTCTCAATATCTCTTGCTTATATAATCCCTCCTCTCTCTTGCCAATTGGACTCCTGGAGCTCCACCTTGGGCTTAGCCGTGGATCTCTGCATCTGCTCCCATGAGTCACTGGATGAGAGTTCTATCATGACAGTTAGGGTGTTCGGCCATCAGATCACCAGAGTAGGTCAGCTCAGGCACTCTCTCGACCATTGCCACTAGTCTATAGTGGAGGTATCTTTGTGGATTTCTGGTGACCTCTCTAGCACTTTGCTTCTTCCTACTCCCATGGGGTCTTCATTTATCATGGTATCTCTTTCCTTGTTCTCCTACTTTGTTCCTGATCCAGCTGGGATCTCCCACTCCCCTAAGCTCTCTTTCCCCCGACCTTTGCCCTCCATTACCCCCCACCACCAGTTTGCTCTTGTAGATCTCATCCATTTCTCTGTCATTGGGCAATCCCTGTGTCTTTCTTAGGGTCCTCTTTACTAGGTAGCCTCCCTGGAGTTGTGAGCTGCAGTCTGGTTATCCTTTGCTTTACATCTAGTATCCACTTAAGAGTGAGTACATACCATGTTTGTCTTTCTGAGTCTAGGTTACCTCACTCAGGATGATTTTTTCTAGTTCTATCTATTTGCCTGCAAATCTCATGATGTCTTTTTTTTTCTCTGCTGAGTAGTACTCCATTGTGTATATGTACCACATTTATTTATCCATTCTTCAGTTAAAGGGCATCTAGGTCGTTTCCAGGTTCTGGCTATTCCAAATAATGCTGCTATGAACATAGTTGAGCATGTATCCTTGTGGTATGATTGAGCATTCCTTGGGTATATGCCCAAGAGTGGTATAGCTGGGTCTTGAGGGAGATTGAGTCCCAATTTTCTAAGAAAGTACCATATTGATTTCCAAAGTGGCTGTACAAATTTTCATTCCCACCAACAGTGAAGGAGTGTTCCCCTTGCTCCACATCCTCACCAACATAAGCCGTCTTCAGGGTTTTTTAGCTTAGGCATTCTGACGGGTGTAAGATGGTATCTCAGAAGCCAAAACTATACAATGAAAAAGAGAAAGCATCTTCAACAAATGGTGCTGGCACAACTGGATGTCAACATGTAGAAGACTGCAAATAGAATCATATCTGTCACCATGTATAAAACTTAAGTCCAAGTGGATCAAAAACCTCAACATAAATCCAGTTACTCTCCTGAGAGAAGAGAAAGTAGGAAGTAGTCTTGAATGCATTGGCATTGGAGATCACTTCCTAAATATAACACCAGTAGCACAGACACTGAGAGAAACAATCAATCAGTGGGACCTCTTGAAACTGAGAAGCTTTTGTAGAGCAAAGGACACAGTCAATAGGACAAAGCAACAGCCTACAGAATGGGAAAAGATCTTCACCAACCGCACATCTGACAGAGGGCTGATATACAGAACATATAAAGAACTCAAGAAATTAGACATCAAAATGCCCAACAGTCCAATTAAGAAATGGGCTATAGAACTAAACAGAGAATTCTCAACAGAAGCAGCTCAAATAGCTGAAAGACATTTAAGGAATTACTCAGTCATCAAAGAAATGCAAATCAAAATGACTCTGAGATACCATCTTACACCCATCAGAATGGGTAGAATACTTTTATCATGATTGATGTAGAAAATAAAGTAGAATGCATACCCATTGTTGCTGTTAAAAATATGATCTAGAAACTATTGATTTCCCTAGATGTGTGAAGTTCCTGGGTGGACTATGAAAGTCAAGAGTCTAATATACAGAGCTTGGCAGGAGGTGGTATTCAGGAGGTGGAGGCAAGAGGATAAACACAAGTTTGAGTCCAGCCTACACTGACTGTAGGAAGATTATGTCTCAGAAAAAAAAAAGACAAAAAAAAAAGAAAAAAGAAAAAACAGAACTTAACACCCAAGACCTAAGATACAGGGGGGTATTTAAGGAATCTAGCACACACCAGTGAGTGGCATTAGAATCAGGTATTGCCATTAGCATTTAACTTGGTATTTAAATTCTATTGTTTTAATAGAAAAATAATTGTACACATATATGGGGTACAATGTGATGTTTTGTTAAACAGATATTATTTGGATGATTATAAATGATAAACTGAATGAATCTACCATGTCATTTCAATTTTGTGTGATAGTTTAAATTTATTCTGTTAGCTATTTGAAAATATACAATATGATTAACTGTAACTACGCTGTTATACAGTAGATCTCAAAACGTATTTGTCCTATCTTGCTAAAGTTTTGTACACTTTTACAAACAACTCCCATTCCCTCTCCTTCTAACTGCAGTTTTTGAGAACCATCAATCTAGTCTTTACTGCTGTAAATTCAGTGTTTTCAGATTTCACATATGAGTGAAATTATGCAGTATTTTCCTTTTTCATGTCCAGTTTATTTCATTTAGTGTAATGTCCTCTGCATTTATGTGTTTTTACAAATGGCAGAATATCCTTATCTTTTAAAGACTGAATAATATTTCACTGAGTATATATATTTTATTTTTTCATTCATTAGTTGATGGATATCTAGATAAATTCCATATCTGGCTATTGTGAATCATATTGCATGAAACATTGTTTTCCACAGATCTCTGTGGTATGCTGCCTTTCATTCCTTAAACACTCAGGAGTAGTATAGTTTTCCAAGATGTTTTTCATAATACTTTCTGCTAATTTACCTGGGTTTCTTTTCTTCCAAATTCTTATCACTCCTTTCATTTCATATTTTTGATACTACCATCTAACCTGATGCTAATGACTAGTGATATCAAGTACATTTTCATGACCCTGCTGGCCATCCATATACAACAGAAGTGTTGCAAAATATCGGTTTATATCCATTTCCTTTTATTAGTGAGTTGAATTTCTTATACATCTGGTTATCAACCCCTTATCAGATATTCACCTTGAAAACATTTTCTTCTAATCTATAGATTGTGCATTTCCTTCATTGTTTCTTTTACTCTATAGAAGACATTTAGATTGATACAGTTCTATTTGTCTATTTTTTTATTTGCTTTCTTGCTCATGTGAGGTCATATCCAAAAATGTCATGGAGCTTTCTACTTATATTTTTTTCCCATAGCAATTTTACAGTTTCAGGTCTTAATTGAAGTCTTCCCTCTATTTTGAGCCAACTTTTGTATATGGTATTAGATAAAGGTTCACTTTCATTCTTCTTTGTATGAATCCCATTTTCCTTACATCATTTAATAATGAGCCTGTTCTTTCTTCATTGTATGTTTCTCATGGTTAGTTTTTTGTCTACTAGACACAAACAAGAGACATTTGAATAGAAGGAATTTCAGTTGAGAAAATGCCCCCAACAGACTGGCGCATAGCAAATTGATGGGACAGTTTCTTGATTTATTATTGATGTGAGGTGCCTCAGTCTATTGTGGGCAGTGCCATTCCTGATCCAGTGATCCTGGGTTGTAAAAGAAAGAAGGCTGAGCAAATCATGAAGAACAAGCCAGTAGGCAGCATTTCTTCATGGCCTCTGCTTCAGTTCCTGCCTTGAGTTCCTGCCCAAACTTCCCTTCATGGTGGAAGCTGTAAGATCAAATAAATACTTTGATCACAGTGTTTATCACAACAATATAAAGAAAACTAGGACAATATTATTGACACCTTTGTTATAAACCAATTGACTGTCAATGCAAAGATTTACTTCTGTTTAATATATCCTGTTTCATTACTAAATACATGTTTTTGTGCTAGTAATATGGTAGAGGTTTTGCTAAGATATTAATTATGGTACAAATATACTTTTAATGGGACTTATATTAAGCAAATATTATATACATTAAGGTATACAACATGACTATATAATACATATGTGTGTATATATTAATAACAAAAATATTATGAATGACCCTAGATACCCTCTAGGGATTGGGATTGGCTCCAAGATCTTCAAGGATACAAAAAATTGAGGGTGCTTAAGTCCCTCATGAAATATTTGCATATAACTTAAGCATATCCTCTGATCTACTTTAAATCACCTGTAGGTTGCTATAATACCTAATACAAATGACAATGGCAAGGAAAAAATGTACATGTTCCAAACACACACAACTTTTTCATATTATTTTAATCTATGATTGGTTAAATCCTTGAATAACAGGACCTGCAGATGTGGAGGGCCAACCATACAAAACAAAATAGCATAGTTATTAAGTTATCCTGTTCTAGTTAGTTTATTCATTTGTTTGTTTTAGGGATTAATTATACTTATTTTGCATGAATTTCCTATATGAATTTAACTATAGTCTACATTAGATCTCTAGACTTGTTTATCCTACATATTTGCTACCCTGTATCCTCTGATCTATATCTCATTTCCACTCTTCCCTTGCCCTTCAACCCTATAACTTTTATTTTATTCTCTATCTCTGTATACTTGAAATTTTCTATTATGTTCTTTTATAGATTACACATATGAATAAGATCATGAAATATTTTTCTTTGTATATTTGGCTGTTTTTAACTTCCATACTCAACCATACCATGGCACATTATTCAGCCCTTAAAACAATGGAATCTAATCAGATTCTTGTTATTTTGACTACAGTAGATCACTAATGCATTTTGATATCAGAGACTACTAGTTCCTCCAGATTTGTTCTTTTTTTCCATGATTGGTTTGATTGCCTGGATCTTTTGTTTGTTTGTCTTGCTTTTTGGAATTCTAAACAAATTTAAGAATTTTATTTTCTTGTTTCTGTGAAAAATAATATTAGGATTTTGATAGATGGTGTACCGAAACTATAGATGACTTTCTCTAGCATGGATGTTTCAGCAATATACTTCCTGTATGCCGAATATGGGAGATCTTTCTATTTATTTGCACTCTCTTCCATTTCTCTCACTAGTGTTAAATAGATAGAACTTTACAGATCTTTTACCTCCTTAGTTAAATGTACACATATCTTACTTGTTTTTGGTTGTTATTTAAGTGGGTCTATTTTCCAAATATCCTATTTGAAATAGTTCATTATTTGTGTATAGGAACATGATTGATTTCTTTTTAAAAATTTACATAAGATGAAAATGTAGTCATTGAATTCATAATCCACTTCCCTTAGGTCCTGAGTTGGGCTACACATGTGTCTCACTATTCCTGGCAACTATTGATTTATTTTTTTATTGACTTTGTGTCCTGCAACTTTAATGAATTTTTTATCAGTTCAAGAAGTTTCTTGGTATAATCTTTATAGTTATCTATATGTCTATCCAACTGTCTAAGATCATGTCATCAATAGAGATAATTTGAATCAGCAAACATTTTGTACTATACTGTAATTAGAGGCATTTAAATATGAAAGGCAAAGTCATTGGAAAGAAACTTCTAATTGTGTTTGGCAATCAGTTCTTATTTTTTTTAAAAAAATATTTTTATTTTATAATTAACTTAATTTCACATATAAGCCACAGATTCCCCCATCCTCCCTCCTCCCACCCCACCCCAGCCCTCCCCCCCAATCCACCCCCCATTCCCACCTCCTCCAAGGCAAAGTCTCCCCTGGGGAGTCAGCCCAGCCTGGGAGACTCAGCTGAGGCAGGTCCAGTCCCCTCCTCCCTACACCAAGGCTGAGCAAAGTGTCTCAGCATAGGCCCTAGGTTCCAAAACGCCAGGTCATGCACCAAGGATAGGTCCCGGTTCCACTGCCTGGGGACCTCCTAAACAGTTCAAGCTAATCAACTGTCTCACTTATCCAGAGGGCCTGGTCCAGTTCCATGGGGGATCCTCAGCCATTGGTTCACAGTTCATGTGTTTCCACTAATTTGGCTATTTGTCCCTGTGCTTTTTCCAATCATGGTCTAAATATCTCTCATACAATCCTTCCTCTCTCTCAACTTCATATGGAAAAACAAAAAACCCAGGATAACCAAAAGAATCCTGTACAATAAAACAACCTCTGGAGGCATTATAATACCTGACTTCAAGCTCTACTATAGAGCTACAGTAATAAAAACAGCTTGGTACTGGCATAAAG
>CABHPQ010020644.1:0-11460 GCA_902168405.1 Peromyscus aztecus | reverse complement strand
TTATACGACGGTTGGTTACATCTACATGGTAGGTGAGTGGAACCTCACTAACTACCAATCTTAGAGAAAACTGACTTTCTCAGCTTCTAACCATTGCCAATACTTACACGGTTAGGGGTGAATTTGTGTGGTCCACTCACCTTCTCCACGGCACGGTGTATTCTAAACTGGGCCTGTACAGGTTTTGTGTATGTTGTGGCAACTACTGTGAGTTCATATGTGCAGTTTCCCTGCTGTGTCCAGAAGATACTGTTCCCTTATAGTCATCCATGACCTCTGGCCCTTAAACTCCTTTTCGCCTCGCCTCTTCCACAAAGACCCTTGGAAGATAGGGTCAGTATAGGTTTCCTCTTTTGTTCTCTGCACCTTGGCTAATTTGGCCTCGCTCTGTTTGCCCCTGCAGACAGAAGATTGTTAAATGGAGATTGAGGAATATAAGCCATTAGGAGTTGATTTAATATATCCATTAAGCAGAATTATAGTAATAGGTTCTCCCCTAAAGCTTATGACCTATCGAGCCATGGGTTCTTAGCCTCATAAGGGTGCCATGTCTGAGTTTTATATTGCAGAGTTGGACTTAAATCCATTCAGAAAGTGCTCAGTTATGCTCATGATGGTTGCGACACTATTCTACTACTGGGCATGTCTTTCCAGGCCAGTTATTATTATAGCTCCAAGGCTTCATAGCTAGGTATGATTGGCCATTATTTTTATCCTTCAATAGCATGCATAGCACTTTCAAGTTTTATGAAAGCTGTCTATTAAGGATATAGATAGGTCCATACCAGATGTATTTCATCATATTTTATGGCTTAAATATTTGTGTCTTTAGCAACAGGGCCTTATTATTAATGAACGTGAAAGGGAAGAAATGAGAAAAAGAAACTAGGCAAGACACTTAATATTTAGGTCTCTTAGAAACATATTTTCTCACCATTATCGGTTTCTAAAGGTTTCCAACCAAGCCTCTCATGATGCCATTAGAGCATTACTAATTCCATTTTACTTTAAAGCTAGCCACTGAAATTTATCCCAGATCCTATGATCATGATTGCTTTAATTTGTCATCACATCTACCAAGACTTATATTGTCTATTTCTTTTTTTTTTTTTCACATGGGAGCTCACAGTAGACTAAGATTAGCTTGAAACTCACTTTGTATCTTAGGATGGTTTAACAGTAATCTTCCTGTTTCTACCTCTTCAGGGTCAGAAGCACAACAGTGATCCACTCTGCCTAGTTTGATGTATTGCCTCCTGAGAATTCTAATCCTCTTTTTATGCCCTTTAAAAACCACAGAGATGCTGATTACACATCTTACATCTGTTTCTAGTTCTCAAGTATCTCAAGTTCTAGTTTCTAGTCCTACAGTACTCTCAAGTATCACTGACCACAAGAAGCAGTCCAGAACACAGAAAAACTAAAATGTAATGAGAAAAGAGGTTATTTAAAATCAGAAATCTACAGTTACAATTCAGCCTTCTGTTGACTCCTCACCTCGTGGTTGGTTATTGCAGATGGAGCTATTTATTTGATTAGACAGTTTGGGTAAAATAAGACAGTTTGAGCAGCTCAGCTTCTTTGTTTTGAGCAGACGTTCTGCTCTTTAACAGGCCAGCCTCAGTGTTCTAGGGGAAGGTTTGCCAGTGCATGGGGGGTGGGGGGCAATTATGCCAACAACACAGCAGCTGTGCTTCACATATTTTCTTTGGTAATTAGTAACTTTTTTGTTTTTAATTTTAACTTTTTTCTTTTTATGGAAAATAGATATTTTGTCTCACATAGTATGTTCTCATTACAGTTTTTTCCCCTCTACTCTTCTCAGTTACTTTGCACCTCCACTCCCACCTGGATCCATGTCTTTTCTGTCTCTTATTAGAAAACAAGCAGCCTTCTAAGGGATAATAATAAAGCATAATAGGAAGAAATGACATATAAGAATAGGAATAAAAAAGCAAACAGAAGGAAAATAACCCAAGAGAAGGCATAAGAAACAGAGATCAACTGGTTTGCACATTCAGGAATCCCATAAAAACACTAAACTGGAAGTCATAATATATACACAGAGGACCAGTAAGGTAAAGGGAAAGAAGAAAAATACAAATAAAATATAATTGAAATCAAAATTAAAAAAAAATAATAAGAGAAAAAAATGAATGAAGAAGGAAAAACCATGACATGACATTATGAAACAAGGAATCGCCAATGATGCCATTTTCTTCCCTTTCTGCTGACCATCTACAGATGGGCATGAGTCTACCCTTAAGAGAAGTTTGTTTCCCCAGTGAGACTCCCTTGCAGGAAAATACATTTTTGTTTGCAAGTGGTTATCAACTGTGTGGGGGACCCACTCCCACTTTTACCCGGAGGGAGAAGTGAGAAATATTTAGATGGAAATATAGTGGGGAGAGAGACTGATAGAAACACAGGAAAGTTAGGGAGGGCCTGGATCCTTATCCACTGGTCCCTTCTGTCTCTTCTAAAGGGCTATTTATAAGAATGCCAAGGGGTGGATCAAAGACCTCCCCCTAGCTCATCCAGTTGTAGACCCTTCCAATCACCTAGTAACCATGCACATGGTCAAGCAATCCTCTAATGCAGCCCTGCTGGGTAAAGCAAGCTCGGATCTTACTAGGAAACTTTTGTAGGCCTCCACACAACTGGAGATTGTCTCTGAGTTGGGGGTGGGGGCATATGTACACTATTCCTTTCAGTTCTAGGGCCCTAGCTGATGCAGATCTGTGCATGCTGCCTCAGTCTCTGTGAGTTCACATGTGGCCCAGTGTTGTTGATTTAGGGGGCCTTATATATTTGGTGACCTCCATCACCTTTGGCACTTACACTCTCCTTTCCTCCTCACACTCGGGTTTCTCTGAGCTCTGAGGGTTTTGATGGAGACATCTGTTTAGGGCTGAGTGTCCCAAGGTCTCTGATTCTCTGCATCATGTACAGCTGTGGGTCTCTGTATTTTTTCGTATCTGCAGCAGGAGGAAGCTTCTCTGATGATGGCTGAGCACTGATCACTGAGTATGGCAGAATGTCACTAGGCGTCATTTTATCACTATGGTTCTTCTTGTTTTTGTTGTTTTTAGAACAGTTGTATTTGGTTTTGCACTAGATTCCTGGGCTATCTGGTATCTGGTTCTTGGTCACTCAAAGAGTGTCAGGTATGGATTCCATCTCATGGAATGAGACTTCAGTCAGATCGGATATTGTGGTTATCCCAATAAACTTTGTGCCACCATTGCACTAACAAATCTTACAGGACCCCATGGTAAATCTCAGGGTTTGTAGTGTTTTCAGTGTTTACACTTCTCCTTTGGTAGTATGCAAAGCACCTTCCTGTCTCAAAGACGCAAGCATGTAGATGTCAAGGTTCTTTGCAGGCACCAGCTTTACTTCTCCATGTTTAATGAGTTTCATAGATGTTGTCTTCAGCAATGAGGACTTGCTGTCAGTTTGGAGAGAGCAATGTGTTGTCATGGCAATAGCCTGGGTTGATTGGAGATTCCCATGGGGCCCCTTTGGCCAACAATTCAAATAGATGTAACCCACTCCCAGTACTGGAATCTTCATTTGGTGACAAGAGATGTCAAGCTGATGCTCAGTCTGCTCCTTATTTTGCTATTTCATCTAGATCGCTTTTATATAGGTATATATTTTATGAAGCATCTACTGTGTTAGGTTTCCACGCTACCCCTCAATATGTCTTTAAGTTTAGCTGTCCCTCCCTCCCCATATACTTTCCCATTTGATCTTCCTGTTCCAGCCTATGCAGCCATCTCTCACTGTCTATTTTATTTCCTTTTCTTAGAGAAATCTATCTGCACCCACTATTACCTTACTCTATACCTAAACTCTATGATTCTATGGATTGTAGCTTGGTTATTATTGATTTCACAGCTATCCACATATAAATGAATGCATTCTCTATTTGTGTTTCTGGGTCTGATTTGTTTTATTCATTTTTTTTTTTCTAGTTTGTCAGGGTTCAGTGTTGGAGTTCAGCCTCGACCTTTTGAAGGGTTTCTTGAAGAGGAAAGTGAGGAAGTGAGAAATTCTAGATAGAAATATAGATGAAGAAAAAGACAGAGATATAAGATAGCTTTGGGAGGGTGTTGCTAAAGTTTTCCTGCCTGGCCCACGGTCAGGATAAATCTCTTTCACCTGCCAGTCCCACAGCCGCTCAGACCCAACCAAGTAAACACAGAGACTTGTATTGCTTACAAGCTGTATGGCCATGGCAGGCTTCTTGCTAACTGTTCTTATATCTTATATTAATTCATTTCTATAAATCTATACCTTGCCACATGGCTCGTGGCTTACCGGCATCTTTACATGCTGCTTGTCCTGGCTGGCAGCTGGCAGAGACTCCCTCTGCCTTCCTGTTCTTTTTATTCTCTCTGTTAGTCCTGCCTATACTTCCTGCCTAGCCACTGGCCAATCAGTGTTTTATTAGCAACACATTTGCCATACAGAACATCCCACAGCAGGAGGGCCCTCGGTCAAAACCCCATTGTGTCCAGTTTACTTCTAATGAGCTTTTTAAACACTAGCCAGGGGAGAGGCAAAAGATCTCTCCATTTCAAGATCAAAGTTCAAAGTACCAACAAGTGTAGACCATTCAAAACACCTGGTAACCACAACTTTGGCCAAATCATCCTATTATGCAGCCCTGCTGGGCAAAGCAAGCTCAGACTTTTTGACCTTGAGTAAGGCCTTACTAGAGAGCTTCTGTGAGTCCCTACAGATTCCCCCTTCTTAATATAGTTTTAAAAGTTCTCCCTGCACCTCTCAGATGACTGTGTACTACCAGCCTCTGAAAAATCTCAAGTGAGGATATGAAGCTTAGCTCCTTATGGTTGTATCACCTCCTAATAAAGGAATAGAGGATGGCTTTTTAAAATTAGTACAGGATGTCTACAGCAGCTTTAGTTGCATCAAACCTGTTTAAAATCAGTTATTGTAAATAGAAGAGTCTACACATACCCATTTATATTCAGCATGGCATTTCAGATAAACTCCCAACTTTAACCAAGGAAATTAGGGCCTGGCAACTACCAACCCAGTCATTTGCCATGTCTATTCAAGGCCCTTTAAATTCCCTGGCAAAAACTGTAACCTCTTATCATCACACTGTGGTTTGCTAACATTAACAGGTTAATATCATTCTAGCCTGAATATTAACAATAGATACACAATTACAATTCTCAGAAACTTATATCCAAAAGTAAACTCTTAATAGAACTATTTCCATTTCCTAAACTTTAGCAAACATCCAAAAGCAATCTCTTAATAAAACTATTTACATTTCCTACTAACAAAACATAGGGTTCATTAAGACAGACTAACATTAATCCACTAAAGGGACAAGAAAATGTTTTGTTTTGTTTTGTTTTGTTTTTTAATTAAACAGACTGAGGGACATTAGCTTCCCCTTTCTTTATATTTCTGAAGCTGTATCTTGAGCCTGAGTAGAAAAAACAAACTTCTCCATTCCTACACAAAACAGTTTGTGAGTCACAACAGTTGACAGAGTATATATGTATAGGTGAATCAAAATAGTCTCATTTCTGAAGTCTGAAAAGTTAAAAAAATCAGTTCTGATACCAGTCTTAACATTCCACTGAAAGCTCAAGATCAGGGCCTGGTTTGCCCCTTGCCCCGAGGTCTTTGTGTAGCTGTCCAAGTCATGATGAACCTGAAGCAAAAAGCTCCAAATATGAAGAAACCCACAACCAAAGACTTGTTGCAGTTCCCTTGCGTGCAACAACCCAGTTCAAACAAGAGTCTCTGAAACTTAGCTCTTAGCTACAGCAGCACTTTCCAGCCTGTAGCCTTCCCAGAGGAAATCTGTTCCAGAGCAAAGGCTGAGTTGCCATAGCTGGTAGTCCTGACCTCTTCTTTAACAGGAAGCTGTCTGTTAAAGGAGCCATGCATTTGTTCACTGCCAGCAAACAGAAGCTTTGGCTGCTGGGCATTCTGTCAGCCAGCAATTTTCCTCAAGGTTGCAGAGCATACTCTCTAGCCATGTCAGTCCTGGCTGACTGCATTCTCCCGGCTGTGTTCCTTCATGGCAGAAAACATGCAGACCCCACTGCTTGCGCTGATGATGCCCCATGGGTCTCAGCCAGCTGCCAATGCTGAGCCTTGGTAGCCTCTGCTCTCAAAGCTGCTGCTATCACTGTGTGTCTGCGACCAAGGTCCCGCGCTCTGGAAAACCTGTTCTACTCTAAGACACCACATTGTCTTTATTCATTCTTTTGTTGAGGGACATCCAGCTTGTTCCCAATTTCTGGTAATTATGAATAAAGCAGTGTGGTGATATTTTATTTGTGCTCTAATAAATAAAGTTTGCATGGAGATCAGAGGAAAAAGCCAGCCACTATGTTAAACATAGAAGTCAGGCAGGGGTAGCACACACCTTTAATCCTAGCATTCAGCAGGCAGAGATTCATCCAGATCTCTGTGAGTTCAAGGCCACACTGGAAACAGAGCCAGGGGTGGTGGCATATGCCTTTAAATTCCAATACTAGTTAACAATAAAGGTCTTGAGGTCTGTACAGACAGACAGTAAGTTACAGAGCTGGGCAGAAAGAGGAAGTGATGTAGCTGAGCAGAGAGAGGAAGTGAGATGGCAGGGACAGAAAGATATAGGTGTGAGTATATGGGAAGTGGCTCTTTCTGGAGGCTGAGGGTTGATAAGGTGAGGTTGGCTGTGGCTTGTCCTATTCTTCTGATCTCTTGGTTTTCACCCAAATATCTGGCTCTTTTTTTTTTTTTATTAATAAGACCGTTTAGCAATTCGTCTTACAAAGCAGTGATGAACATGATTGAGTAAGTGTCTCTGTGGTAGAATGAGGCATCCTTTGGGTATATGCCAAAGAGTGCCATAGCTGGACCTTGAGGTCAATTCCCATCTTCCTGAGGAATTACCATACTGACTTCCATTTTAGTGTTTTCTTTTAAGAATTCTCTGTTATTTGTACCTGATTATTTAAATTGGGTTATTTGTTTTCTTGATATATAACTTTCATGTTCTTTATGTATTTGGATATTAGCCCTCTATCAGATACATAGTTGATAAAAAATCTTTTCCTATTTTATAGGCTGCTGCGTTGTCTGAATGATGGTGCCCTTTAAAACTTTTAACTAAGTCCTTACCAGTAATAGTGTGAATCTTTATTGTATGATTCTCTTGTTTTCCTCTTTTTTTTTTAAATTGTTTTCTCTTATTCTTCCACAGACCATGGTCTGCCCAAGGCCTCCTTACACAGCCATGGCTCATTCTTTGAACACGCTTGTTGAAGCTAGATTTTTATTAATAGCATTCTTATTCTATGACTTCTTATGATGATTTTTATAGCTAATTCTTCAATATGTAAGGGTTATTTTAATTAAAAGCATAAAATAAAATAAAAGAAGCTCCCTAGCCAACTGCTTTGTGACATGAAATTCTAACATCTTTAAGGTAATGACTCCAAATTCCAGTCAAAGCCCAATATTCAGGACATAGAAAAGGGAAATATACCATTTCATTAAGAAAGTTGGTTGGGAGGTAGAAACATTAAGGGATGATAATTATTTCAAAAAATTAAAAGAAGCATTTAAAGTTTTACTATAGGTTTAAATTATAATGAATGAACAAGGTAATGATTCGTTTTCTGCATGGTCTATAGTAAAACCCCCAGGGCTGTCTATAAATCACAACTCATAATAAAATTGCTATAATACTATGAACTGACATACAGTGACAATATTATATACCTCACTAACATTTTTAACATTTTATATGACTTAGACATTTAATATAGGAAAAATCAGAAGAATGGATATTAGGAGAAAATAAAAATGCATGCAAATCATTTTAAAATGACATGCATACACAATACTTAAAACTTTAAGAATAAATCATTAAGCATAGAATTTACAGAGTACTATTAATCCTATCTAATCTTTATTTTGTGGTCAATGTTATCATTTAGACCTGCCCCTTGGGGACCTGATAGGGTGTGCCATCCCTGTGCCATAGCTAGCCAGGGGGAAGGTGGTACCTTGGCCTGATCAGGGTCCTGACAACGTCCTGAGCTCATTGCTATGTAGTCTCTCTGGGCATGTGCTGCCTCTGCTCATAGAAGGCAGCCCTGCCTGCTTTCTCTCTCTTCCTCAGAGGCCAAGGTCATCTCTGCACCTACCCTCTTCTTTTCCTGTCTCTTTTCTCTGTCTTCTCTCCTCAGCCTCTGTCTCTCTCCTCTCTCTCTCCTCTCTCTCTCTCTCTCTCTCTCTCTCTCTCTCTCTCTCTCTCTCTCTCTCTCTCCCCATGAGCCTGCTCTGTGCTCTCTTTCCTTCTCCCCTCTCCCTCCCCCAACTAACAAAACTCTCCGTGTAACTGTGACTGCTGTCTGCATGGCATGTCTCTCCCTCACCCACTGTGGGACCCCAGGACTCCAACTCACCAAGATCTCTCCCCTGTTGTTTTTAAAATACAACAGTAACTGTCACTGGTATAGTCAGATTTCTGCTGTGCCCATAAGGACTGGAATGTCTAGAGGACTTACGGTTCTACTGTTTGGGTGTCTGGTGATAGCTTTCCTTGTATCAGTTCATTCATTTCTCATAAGGAAGAAAATACTTTTGCCTCCATCAGACTTGCTTTGGCCATGGATAAAAGCTTTTGGAACCAGGTGAGCTTCTCGTTTTATATTGCGGTAGTCTGCATCAGAATTATATCTTGTTCAGTCTGGATCAGAATTGTATCTTGTTCATTACATGTCTTCTGTTAAGATATTTGAAAGAAATTATAGCCTGAAGTTAATTTCAAACACTAGAAAATATCATCAGTTTCTGAGAGCAACAGAAATAGCTTACTTCTGAACCAGATTCATGCTGGTAGTATAAAGTTCTTTTTGGATTATATTAACATTACACAGTAGATTCTATTTATCTGTGGTTTTGATGTAATGAAGCAACTTTTGCTCTCAATTCCAAATCCTGATGAACTGACTTTATTTGAATTATCTAATAATTGGGTCAATTTACTTTTAATTTTGATATCTTGTCCCAGGTTGGTACTTTATAATTGATATCTTCTTTGTGACCTAGCTGCAATTAGCAATTTCTCTGGAATGTGAAAATCTTCCTAAGGGGAAGGATGGCATTTGCTTTTCTTATAAAAATGTGTCATGTGAATGGAAGATCTACATCAGAGAAGAACCACATGGTTAGATGAATAAAGTCCCTTCCTACTTACTCGTTTTCTTTTACTTCTCATGTGTAGCTTCTACTGTCAGCTTCCACACAGTTTTCATATTGGGTATGGAAAGCGAATCACAACCCAAGAGATAGCACTTGATCAAATGTGGATGACTTCACGCGGATTTGAAGACCGACATAAGCCAGGTCTTTAGAGAAATCTGTTTGAAAACTGATGTTCTTGATGTTGTCAAAAGGGAAAGATACAGTAGGACTCAACTTAATCAATCAACCTGAACAACAGCAGAAAACAAACCATCATAGGATGCAAATTAACTACTTGCCAACTTGATATAAAAATAGTTTAATGATTTGTACACCCTTCTTAAAAACAAATAGCTGAATTCTATCAGAGTATCTTTTGAGACATTGTAATTGATGTAAGACATGTATAGTTGCTGAAGAAGGTGTGATGGTTGTCTACAGCACCCACTCTTTATCATCTTCAGCCTCTTTGTGTTTTGATATGAAGGTTTCAGGAATGGAGACTCTAAGATAATTCCTGTACATAAATGAAATTCCTAAAGCAGTTCCATTGGACAAAATATACATACTTCTGGAGTGTGGGATGGACCCCATGTCTAGGGATCAAAAATAATATAGCAGCAGATTTGTTTTTAACTTACTGATTTCTATGGCTACAAGTCCGGACTCAGTTATACATCATGAAAATAGATCAGTGACAATAGACATTACTTTTATAAATGTAATTCATATATGGTCAGCTAAAGTAAGTGACATAAGAATATAACAATGTTCTTATGGCTTTGGAGCCTCAATATTTACAAGGTGACTTTAGAAGGGCAGAGACTCTGGTGGTGCTTTGTAGGTCTGTACCTATGCAGGTGTTGATGGCAAGAGGAGGCACCCCTCTGAAAAGAGCACATAGCCCCACGTTGTGGTGGTATTGTGTTCCCCAAAATATTGTGTACCCTAATAAACTTATCTGGGGTCAGAGAACAGAAAAGCCACTAGATACTTAGGCTAGAAAATGTTGGCACTCACGCCTTTAATCCTTGCATTCCAGAGGCAGAAATCCATGTGTTCAAGGATACAGCCAAGCATGGTGACTCATGCCTTTAATCCCAGGGAGTGGTGGTAGAAAGCAGAAAGGTATATAAGGCATGAGGACCAGAAACTAGCAGCATTTGGCCTGGTTAAGCATTTGGCCTGGTTAAGCATTCAGGCTTTTGAGCAGCAATTCAGCTGAGACCCATTCTGGATGAGGACTCAGAGGCCTCCAGTCTGAGGAAACAAGACCAGCTGAGGATCCGGTGAGGTGAGGTAGCTGTGGCTTGTTCTGGTTCTCTGATCTTCCAGTTCACCCCAATATCTGGCTCAGGTTTGATTTTATTAATAAGAACTGTTAAGAATCTTGCTACACCACGTAGTAAACAAGGTCATCTCTTTTAACATCATACATATCATCACTTTATTGTGCTATTTGAAATTATGCCTACTAACAGTATTTTTTTTTTACCATCAACATCCATTATAATAACTGTCACATGAAACACAATCAAGGAGGACAATATATTGTAAATTTTCTTAGATGATAAAATCTGCCTGAAGTTAGCTATCAGTTTCTGTTTTTATTATTCTTTCTCTAATAGGAACCATCATAATTGTGGAGATTTCAAATATTCCTATCATGAGTTACCACAACAGTAGGAAGCAGAATAGTTTAATTGCATGCTGATGAGTTCTTTTAGATCCATGAACACAAAATAAAAATTTTGCTAAAACTTGGTGGGGAGTCATTTTTTTTTTAACCAAGATTTTCTTTTGATGTTTCTTTTTAGAGGATTTTCCTTTCCAAACTTACACCTTCTTTTTCAGTGACAATTGCTCTCTGTGAAAGCAGTTGTGATGTTTTGCTTATTGGGTCCCCAGCTCCAGTTTTCCTTAGTATCCACTCCACCTAATTCAGGAATGAATCCAAGGACTCAGAAAGGCTTTAGCATGTGCTTATATGTACCTAGCGCTCTTTCCAGCCACTAGCCATATTGCCGCCTTCTTATCTTTCTGTCATAGTTAAGAAGCATGGGGCTGGCAAGATACCACAGTAATGGAGGGTAATGGAGCTTGCTATTCAACCCCACATAAAAACTGAAAGAGAGAACTAAATCTATAAAGCTCTGCTCTGACTCCAGTGTATGCTGTGGTTTATGACCTCCCCACAGTAGTGATAAAAAAAAAAAAAAAAAA